>CAVNYN010269650.1:0-30367 GCA_963692815.1 Nyctanthes arbor-tristis
TATTATTTTCCTACAAAGCGTGATCTCTCAGGAAAAGTAAGCTTAGTCAACAAATATCATTTATTTGGCCCCAAATTCACTCATTGCCTTTTGTCGTAAATGATCATAGTCTATAAATATTTTTCCCTACAAATGTATTATTTATATGGAAAATATCCTTGAGCCTACATGTGATTTTCCTAACAAAAAATTATTTGTGGCCGAAAGGATATTTTGCATACGAATAATTCTGCTTACGAAAATATATTTGTGACCACAAGGATTTTTTGCCTATAAATAACTTTGCTTACAAAAATATATTTGTGACGAGAATGATTTTTTGCCTACGAATTGCTTTTCCTACGAAGATCAATTTGTGATGGAAATGATGTTTTGCCTACGAATTGTTTTTCCTACAAAGATCAATTTGTGATGGAAATGATGTTTTGCCTACGAATTACTTCCCCTATAAAAATCAATTTGTGATAGAAAGAATGTTTTGCCTACGAATGTCTCTCTCTACAAACATATATTTGTAATAGAAAGGACTTTTTACCTACAAATGAATTTGTACGGAAAACACTTAGACGATAAACCCTATTTGTTGGCAAAGGATTTGTAGGGTTAGGTTTTGGCCGACAAAGTTGTCTATTTTGTCGTCTAAAGCCTTTGGCTATGGTGTTTGCCCTATAAACTCCACTACAAATATTTTTCGTCTCAAAAGAGTTTTGCTTACAAAATCAATCTTGTCCCTACAAAAACAATTTGTAGGGAAATACATAAATTCTTGTAGTGGATCAGGTATGAATGCGGAATTAAATAACACCAGAATGATTACGCAGAAACCTAAGTGGGAAAAACTGCGGGCATCCTTGCCACGGGACACACAAATCTACTAATTTAAGAGGTGAGTTTAGTATAGAGAAAGAATAAAAAATGCTATCACAATAGACACTAAATATGCAAAAGGTAAACTTATAAAAGACTCCATCTTTACGACTTTTGACAATGAGCCAACTCTCGTTGCTCCTTCTTTCTCCCACGCGCCTCACAGAACTTCAATCAAACTCTTAGAGATCTCCCGAACTCATCTTGGGACGGCTTGATCTCCTAAACTACATTCAGCCTCTGTGGATTAGTCCCTTGCACTTAAGTGGTCGCCTACCACGTACTCGCACAGGGTTTGCCAAACACAAACACAGTGAACAAGGAAGTTCGAATTTGCAAGAGCTAATCTCGCGACATAAGGCAGTGTTTTATGTCTTTCTTTTGTGATTGAGCTTTGAATTAAATCTGCCCATAAAAGCTTCGCTCAACTCTCGCTTTTTTTAACCTACAAAGAAGACACTACATATATAGGTACATCTTCGAGTTGTTGTGAAAAACAAGTCTCCAACATTACCATATACATATAGGAGAATAAGGAAAGTTAGAACAGATAATTACCATAAACCTAAACTTACCTAATTCTAATAAAACTCAACATACGCCTAATAGGACTCGTAGTTAAATATAGAAAACCTAACACAACTAGATGACATAGAAACCTCGCATGTATACAACTCTTGTGCCTTAAGTTAAGTACACACGCCACAACTCACTTTTAGCTCAAGACATCTCAAATTGCATGCTAAAAATAATATTGCACGTAAAATAAGTCATGCAATAAATCGTGACATATTAAAACACTGTTTGACACTTAAGACAAAAATTAGTAATGCCAAGATGTAGGATTTTCGTACTAACAATCTCCCTCTTTGGCTTTTCTAATTTTTCAAAATCCATAGTAGCACAAAGTGTTAGAAAATGTTTCCTAAGAGTTTAAAGATGTACAAACAGTAAACACTCATGTCACTGAAGCACACAACACAAATTCAAATAAATCAAACACATAAACCCAGAGTTTAAAGTGTAAAAAGTGCTTCCAAGTCAAGATATGTCCTGATCACATTAGCCGACTCAATGCGAGACATATCCTGATCAACTACTAGATCTTCTTCCCCTTTTTGACAAAGAAGAAAAGTCAAATTACTCCTGTAGAAGAGCTCAAAAGATATTTTCTTGCAAAATATAGTAGTCACCATAGGGAGTTTATAACATAAAAACATAAATCATATAAACAGAAATTAAGAATATAAAGCATAAAAACTAGAAAATAAAATGAGTGTTTCAGAGAATATCTCCTTCCTTCTTCTTTCTGTTTCCTCAGACTGCATCAATCTTGATTTTTCTTTGATTTCTTGACCTTCTTGTTGTCTTTGTCCTTTCCAAGCCCTTCTTCAGCTGTGCGTTTCTTTTTCTTTTTCTAGGGAATGTCTTCGCTAGATGTATCCTCCTTGGCTTAGTTTCTTGGATCATCCTCCTTATGTGTCTGCTTCTTCTAAGCAGCCTCTTCATCCACAACAGTAAGAAAACTCTAAAGGAATCCACTGATGTCTTCATCCTTGTATGCAAACGTTTGACCATTCAACAACAAACAATGCACCATCAAACTGCACAAAGGATCAAAATGTTTAAGAAATAAAGAATGAGAAGCATTAAGGTCAGTGAACTATCCCCTGAGCCGATTCAGATCTTCCCTAATGCAGGATATGTCCTGCCTGAGTGAAGACTCTGCAGAAATATCTGGTTGGATTTCTGCTGTACCAAATGACATCTGAGTTCTAGAAGAGGGTGAGATGAGTTTCGAGCAGTGATCCCTTCTGAGTAGATCTAAAGGTCTTGACCACTGATTCCCTTTTCTATCCTCAACCCCCTGATCCTTCAAATAATTATATATCTCCCAAGGAAATGGTAGTTTGTAAGTCTTGGATTTTCTAGGTCCACTATCTGAGATGTATCCTTTGATAATATCAAAAATCTTTTTCCCCCAGTTAATCTCTTGTTTGGTTCCCAGCTGATAGAGTATCATGGCTCTTGGTCTGTTAATCTTTGTTTTGTGAGTAAGAGGATCCAGATTTGTTATAACAACCTTGTGAAGAAGTTTCTATTTCTGGTTCATGTTGGATGAAGGAATCTCAGTTATTTGGGCTGGCCATGTGGTTCCAATGAGTTCTTTAGCAATCTCATTATTAGCCAGATTATATTTCTCATCATCTTCCTCATTTATATCAAACTGTCTAATCCACAGCCACTTCCTAAGACTCTCAGCAGTGAACTTAACCATCCTTCCTCTCACATAAATTTTAGTTGTAAATAGACAATCAGGACTCTCAAATTTCTTTGGGATATTGGACAAGAACTCTTTCACAACAGCCTTATTGATTTTCCCATTGCAGTCTAACAATTTTTCCAGATTAAAAAACTTAACCAGATCATCCAACCCAATCATCTCAAAATCAAATACCATAATTCTCCTCTCATAGCTAAATTTAAGAAAATTGACAAAATTACGGAATAATTGAGCAGACTTTTTATCATGAAAACAGTAGCTGTAGGGAGAAAAGAACCTCTTACTGTTCTGATCTCAGTCTTCTTGAAATTGTCAGGATCAAGATGCATCTGGCCTGGGTTTGTTTCACTTGCAGTAAAGTCCTCGATAGATGAGTCCTGATCAACTAGTCCTTGCTCAACTGATGGTTGTCTGGTTCTTCCAATCTGGATCCTGGTTGATCTTCTGGTCGCTGGTCGTCGTTTTGGTAAATCTGGCAAAATCTGTTTCCCTTTCCGGATGCCTTCCATTCTCTTCTTTTCTTTTTCGCTGAATTTTTCTGACTCCTCAGACGAGTCATCAGCACTTTCTTCTTCTTCCTCCACCTGATAATCACTATCTTGATCAGATTTCTTCTCATGAACTTGTTTGGATTTATGCTCTCTGTATGGTACAGATGTGTCCTGATTGGATTCTAATTCCTCAGATTCTTCTTCTTCAGAATCCTCCGCAGCATGCGACGAGGATTTGTTTGATTCACCCTTATCAGACATTGCTTTATCTATCTCGGCAACATTATTAGTAGTCTTTTCTGGGCTCTTCTCCCCCTACGATTGATTTTCCCCAATTTCTTTAGGTTTTTCATGGTTCCTAGCAATTAATTGAAGAATGTTCTAGATATTGGGGATTTCCTCCTCTATCGCTTCCTGAACAACTTCTCGCTAAGAGTCCTCAGGTTGATTTAGAGGGGTTTTAGCCACTGGAATTGGAACCTCCACTGGAATTTCTAGATTGGAAACTTCCAATTATGCGATAGGGTTTTTCGGTGAAATGGGAATCTCCAGTGGCAGCTGTGGTTGTTGAACTTGTTCAACAAGCGGAATCAGAACTTCTACCGGTGGATTCCGTTCTTCTTCATGCAGAACATACAGCACCATAGCCGTGAGCGGATCGAGTGTGTATGGGGTTTCTGCCATCGGAACTTGCATAATCGGGGTAGGACTTGGCTCGACTGGTGACGCTTCCTCGGGAATCGGTTCCGGTAACACAACTCACAGTGGAGATGGTTTTGCACTGGCACTCGAGAAGTTCCTGCATCTGTTCTGGATTTCTTAGAAATTCTGCTACTGTATCAAACACCACTGGTAGATTTTCCTTTTCTGGCCATGTTATTCTGTGATAGTTTAGAAAAAAAGAACAAAAACTTCGACGAAACTTGAGAACAGTTAGGAAAGTTTTTGGAGAGAAAGAGAGAATGTTCGAGTCAGTTATGGAATGTATGAAAGAGAGGGAAGTTTGGCAAATAAGAGAGAAACTAGACAGTGTCAGAACGTTGGTTTTAAAAATTTGCCCGTTAGAAATTTTAAGTGCGGTTTACCTGTAATCGTCACAAAGTATAAGCTCAGCTATATGCGTCCTGCTTGATTCGTCAACTAAAGTACCAGATGCATCTGGGCTAATGCACACAGGCAATCATATGTAGATGTAATGAACCAATATTAAAATAATTAAAAGTACTGAATACTTCCCAAAATACCTTTTAAAGTTCACACAATGAAGTATTCAATCAACTGAACTGTTATCAATGGAAGGAATTTATTTTTGAATAGAATTTCTACTGAATTTATCTTTTATGGTCAATCCTTGTTCCACTTTGTACCTTGTGAGGACTTAACTTATTGAGACTTATGAGTGATGCACAAGAAGACCGATCATCATCTGAACAACTCTTATAAAAAGAATACAACTTTTAAGTCTTTGGCTAGCTCGATTTTTTCTATTATTTTGAGCATTGTCTTCTGAGGGTAAAGGTCTGCACGCACTCAAAGACTTGGTTGATTGGTAGTTTTTACCCTTACAGACTCTGCCCCTTAGACATTATTGGTCGTATGAACTACAGAAGAGTGTAGATACTGACCATAGGTATACATCAAAGTTATGACTCTCAATCAGAATACCTCTTTTAGTGCAAAATAGTCAGGACGTATCCCATCATTTTTATGTAGTTTATCTTTATGGAATTAAGAGAACAAGTTTTGACTGATCTCTTCAGGATGTGTCCTCCTCTGGGTATCTCAGTGATGTCCTACACATATACAAAGTGATTTGATAAATATGATCATGAATAATATACACATCAGACAACTAAATGAAGAGAAAATAAGTAAAAACAATTTTTTATATATTGAGCCTATTTAGGCTGTATGGAAATGCCAATCTGTTTTCTTAGGCCTTCAAACCTAGATACATCCAATGCTTTAGAAAACAGATCTCCAAGTTGATATTATGTCTGAATATACTCCAAGGCAATCACTTTTTGTTCAACTAGCTCTCTTATGAAATGATGTCTTATATCAATGTACTTAGTTCTAGAGTGTTGAACTGGATTTTTAGAAATATTTATAGCACTTGTATTATCACAGAAAACAGTGGCCTGATCTTGGGAAATTTCATAGTCCTCCAATATCTGTTTCATCCATAGAAGCTGTGTACAACAACTTCCTGCAGTTATGTATTTTGCTTCTGCTGTGGAGAGTGAAATGAAATTTTGCTTTTTGCTCATCCAGGCAACTAGGTTGTTCCCTATGTAGAAACATCCTCCTGAAGTACTCTTTCTGTCATCAACATTCCCTGCCCAATCTGCATATGAATATCCAGCTATATTAGCATTGGTATCCTTAGAAACCATATGCCATATTCTGTTGTTCCACTGACATATCTAATAATTCTCTTGACCGCAGCCAGACGCGTCTCTTTCGGCTTCGACTGATATCTAGTACACACATCTACGCTGAACGATATGTCTGGCCAGCTTGCTGTCAGAAAGAGTAAACTTCCAATCATGCTACGATAGAGAGTAAGATCAATTGTTTTAGCTTGATCATCCTTTGACAATTTCAGATTGGTAGCCATTGGAGTTCTCACTGGTTTAGAATCTTCCAAGCCAAACTTCTTTATCAGATTTCTAGCATACTTTGTTTGAGAAATAAAGATGCAAGACATGTCCTACTTAACCTGTAATCCCAGAAAAAATGTAAGTTCACCAGCCATGCTCATTTCGAATTCTTTTTGCATTGTCTTGACAAATTCTTTTGTCTTGGCTTCTGAAGTAGATCCAAAAACAATATTATCCACATAAATTTGAGCAACTGTGATTCCTTTCTTCAATGGCTTGATGAATAAGGTTTTGTCAGTACCCTCTCTATTATAGCCTTGTTTAATAAGAAAGGTGATGAGTCTCTCATAACAAGCTCTGGGAGCTTGCTTCAACCCATACAATGCTTTTCTCAACCTGTACACATGTTCAGGATACTGTAGATCAGTGAATCCTAGTGGTTGCTCAACATAGGCTTCTTCATTCAGAATGCCATTAAGAAATGTACTATTCACATCCGTCTGATATAGCTTGAAATCAACGTGACATGCTACTGCAAGGAGTAATATGATTGATTCAAGTCTAGTTACTGGTGCAAATGTTACATCAAAGTCTATCCCTTCCATTTGAGCATAGCCTTGAGCCACAAGTCTTGCTTTGTTCTTGATGATTTTACTTTGCTCATCTAACTTGTTTTTGAAGACTCACTTTGTTCCAATAACATTGCCATCAGAGGGTCTTAGCACTAGTTCCCAAACTTGATTCCTTTCAAATTAATTCAATTCCTCTTGCAATGCTTGAACGTAATTGTCATCTTGTAAAGCTTACTTTACATTTTTAGGTTCAACCATAGAGATCTGCACATGTGACCAAATTCTTGTTGAAATTTTCTTTTGGTTACCATTCCTTCTTTTCTGGAAAAGATATTGTCAGCTGGATGTGCCTTCTGGATTCTGGTAAATGGTTGTCGTCTAGATTCTGGTTTTGTTTCAGGTTCTGGTTCAGATTCTACAATTTGGTTATTCTGACCTTGGCGGGATGTATCTCGCTCAGGTTCTGTATGACCTGATATGGTTGACTGAGGCTGGACGTGTCCTGCTTTAGTTCTGTCAGTTTAGTTCTGTACTGGGATGACTTCCATATTTTCAATTTCATGTTCCTGTGAATAAACGGAATAGTCAGCAGTATCATCAACTTTAACATTCACAGACTCAACAATATTCTGAGTTCTCATGTTATAAATTCTATAAGCTCTAGAATTCTCAGAATAACCAACAAATACTCCTTCATCAGATTTGGCATCAAATTTTCCTAGATAGTCCTTATCATTCAAAATATAGCATTTACTGCCAAAAACATGAAAATAGCTCAATCTAGGTTTTCTACCTTTTCAAATTTCATATGGAGCCTGATTAGTTCCAGGTCTAAGTGATACCCTATTAATGGTGTAACATGCAGTGTTGATTGCTTCAACCCACAACTTAACAAGCATTTTTTTGCTATTAAGCATAACTCTAGCAATTTCTTGCAAGTTTCTATTTTTTCTTTTAACTACACCATTCTGTTCAGGGGTTCTAGGTGCAGAAAATTCATGCATAACACCATATTTATCAAAAAAATCAGAAAAATTAGAATTATCAAATCCTTTGCCATGATCACTTCTGATTCTTTTGATGATAACACTTTCATCTATTTTTTCATTGGAGAGTTTCTAGAACAGAACACAAAACTTGTCAAATATATCAGATTTTTCTCTAATGAAGTTAACCCATGTATATCTAGAAAAATCATCAACACAGACATAAATATACCTTTTTCCACCAATGCTCTCAATTTGGATAGAACCCATAAGATCCATATGAACAAGTTCAAGCATACCTGAGGTGGATAGGTGCTGACCTGCCTTGTGTGAATTTCTGGTTTGCTTACCTTTCTGGCATGGTTCACACATGGTTTTAGAAATCGATTTTAATTCTGGAATTCCTCTAATAGCTCCACTTTTGGTCAATTTGAGTAGACTTTGATAGTTCATGTGACCCAACTTCTTGTGCCAAAGCTCTGCAGGATTAGTACTAGCAACTTTACAAGTCAATTTTGGATTCAAAATATAGCACTTGTCACTAGACCTAATACCTTTAAGTAAAGTTTGTCCAAGCAAATTTGTATTTGGATCAAGATCAAAAACTTTACACTCAGTTTTGGAAAATAGCACTCCAAGATTGTCATCACACAATTGACCAACACTTAAAAGATTTGATTTTAAACCAGTAACAAATAGAACATCTTTTAGAGCGGGTAAGCCTTCAATGCAAATATTTCCAGATCCCTCAATGTGACCTTATTGTCCATCTCCAAATATAACCAAACATGTTTCATCTCTGTTGAAATTGGACAGCAACTCCAAGTCACTTGTCATATGCTTAGAACATCTACTATCAAAGTACCAAGTGTTAGGGATTATAGAACTTAAAGAAAGTTTCACAATAAAACTCTTGTACTCACCCTTTTTCACCCAAACCTGCTTCATCTTACTTTTTATTTCAGGTATTTTAACTTTATGTATATTGATCAAGTTAATGTATTTTTGATAAGTAAAAACATCATGACCACCTTCACCGTAAAAGTTACACTCTACCTGTCTGACCTTACCATACACTTTGAAATTCTGTACTGGTCTGACTGTAGCAAGCTGATTTCTAGTATTCTACTGTCACTGCTTTGGTGGATTGTTCTTCTGGACAGTTTTGCTCGAAGAAGATCTAGACGTATCCTGCTTGGGTCCAGCATTCTGTTTTTGTCCTGCAGGTTCTTTTTGGAAGTTTTCCCCTGATTCTCTTACAAATACTGTCTGCTGTACAGCTTTACCTTTTCGATCATATCTTAGTCTCGATGTGTCTCCTGAAGGTCTTCCATACTTCAGGACTTCGTTTAACTTAGTAGTTCCTATTGTCAACTGTTTGATCCTTTCATTGGCATGCTCCAAATCCATTGTAAACTGTTTGATCTGCCCATCTTTGTGTTCAATGGACTTTAGTAGATCTCACTTTTCATCATCAAAGAATTCCATCATGACTTGTAGCATATCAGACTTATCGTGTTCTGCCACAAGTTGACTCTGTAGTATTGCATAGTTTGGACAGGATTTATCCTCACTTGAAGATGATTTTGCAGTGTTAGCAGTGAGGTAGTTCGTAGAACTGGACGGAGGCTGGACATGTGCTGTCAATATCGTGATATGTTCTTCTGATGAAGTATCAGATGCTAAGCCAGACGTGTCCTCCTCGTCTTCACTCTAGGAAACTTTCATGGCCTTTTTACCTTTCTTCTACTTCCTTTGAGCTTTCGAACATTCTGCCGCAATGTGGCCGTAGCCATCACGGTCTCTGTACTTTATCATGCTCGAAGATTGAGCATTTGGGAAGTTGTTACCTTTGAATTTCCTGTAGTTTTGTTTCTTCTATTGATATGGCTGTTGCTCATCATCTCGATTCTGATTCTTTGTCTGGAAAGATCTTTGAGGTTTGTATTGATTATTGAATCTCCCATTAGTTTTCAGGAATTTTTTGAACTGCTTGGTAAGAAGTGCAAATGTTCTCTTCCTCATCAGATTCTTGTTCACTTTCAGAATTCTCCACCTTGCTCTTGAAAGCTATTCTGGGTTTCTTTTCCTTTTTCCTTTTAGAGATATTTAGCTCGTGTGTTAACAAGGACCCCACAAGCTCATCCACACGTATCTTGTCTAGGTTCTTACTTTCTTCAATGGCCGTGACCTTCATCTGGAACCTGTCTAGAAGAGATCGTAGAATCTTCTTGACTATCTTCCGATCAGAATACGTCTTGCCTAGAGCTTGTGCCTAATTGGTGAACTCATGCAACCGCACATAGTAGTCCCTGAATTCCTCACTGTCCTTCATTGTGATTTGCTCAAACTCAAGGGTGAGCAATTAGAGTCTCGAGGTCTTTACTGCATTGGTTCCTTCATTAGCAACTTGAAGAGCGTCCCATGCTTCCTTAGCAGTTCTGCAATTTCTAACAAGCTAAATTGACTTTGATCTATAAAGAAAAAAATAGCATTTAAAGTTTTAGAGTTATATTCACACATAGTATTTTCTTCAGTAGTATATTGAGTTTCAAACTTAGCAGAAACAGTGTCATCTGCATCTGTGACAGTGGGTGCTATGTAACCAGTATGAATGGATGTCCAAGCCTTATTATCAGTAGACTGAATGTAAATTTGCATGCAAACTTTTCAATATGCATAGTTAGACCCGTTTAGAATATGTGGTTTAACAGAAGATGTATCCATGTTTAGATGAACCTGATCTCACTAATAACTTAAGTGAACCTGCTCTGATACCAACTGTAAATTCAGTGGTTATCTAAACACTAATCAGGATGTATCCTGCCTAGATGTGTTTTACTGGTGTAAAGTGAAACACGACCTAGATGTGTCTAACTTGGGTATGAATGCGGAATTAAATAACACCAGAATGTTTATGCAGAAATCCAAGTGGGAAAAACTGCAGGCACCCTTGCCACGGGACACACAAATCCACTAATTTAAGAGGTGAGTTTAGTACAGAGAAAGAATAAAAAGTGTTACCACAATAGACACTAAATATGCAAAAGGTAAACTTATAAAAGACTCTCTCTTTACGCCTTTTGACAATGAGCCAACTCTCGTTGCTCCTTCGTTCTCCCGCACGCTTGATGGAACGTCTATCAAGGTCCTATAGATCTCCCGAACTCATCTTGGGATGACTTGACCTCCTAAACTACTTTCAGCCTTTGAGGATTAGTCCCTTGCACTTAAGTGGTCGCCTACCATGTACTCGCACAGGGTTTTCCAAACACAAACACAGTGATCAAGGAAGTTCAAATTTGCAAGAACTAATCTCGCAACATAAGGCAGTGTTTTATGTCTTTCTTTCGCGATCGAGCTTTGAATTAAATCTGCGCATAAAAGCTTCGCTCAACTCTCGCTTTTTTTAACCTACAAAGAAGACACTACATATATAGGTATGTCTTCGAGTTGTTGTGAAAAACAAGTCTCCAACATTACCATATACATATAGGAGAATAAAGAAAGTTAGAACAGATAATTACCATAAACCCAAACTTATCTAATTCTAATAAAACTCAACATGTGCTTAATAGGAGTCCTAGTTAAGTATGGAAAATCTAACACAACTAGATGACATAGAAACCTCGCATGTATAGATCGCTTGTACCTTAAGTTAAGTATACACGCCACAACTCACTTTCGGCTCAAGACATCTCAAATTGCATGCTAAAAATAATATTTCACGTAAAATAAGTCATGCAATAAATCGTGACATATTAAAACAATGTTTGACACTTAAGACAAAAATTAGTAATGCCAAGATGTAGTATTTTCGTACTAACAGCTTTTACCTAATTAGTTCATCTGTAGTCATTTATTACCACTTCCTCACCATATTTTCCCATTTTGATTCAATTTTTCGACCGCCTATTCAATCGCTTCGCATGAAATTTTCCCTTGCAGCTCTTAGTAAAGTTATGACATCTAAAAGCGCTTGTAGTAAAAATCGTTCAGCCAAAAAAAAAAAAAAATGGAAGAAGAAGAAGAAAAATGAAGAAACCTACCCCCAAACCAACCGGAAAATATTTAATAACTTATTCTTATTTTGTTGAAGTAAAAATTCCTCTTCAGGAATCGGACCAAAGTGATTCTTACTTAAATTCATGTTTAATAATTGATTTTGGCACCAATTTTGTTTGGACATGGGACTTCAATTTTATGTTAAAATAAAATGGTTTACTGTGTTTGAGTGTTTTCAGCATCAATTACTGCCGCTGGCCTCCATATATTCTTTACATCTACATACATCAATTCAATTTTTCCAGATTGTTACTCTTTTGAAAATGGGACCAGTAGTATTTTTGCCATTTAATCAATCCCCACCATGGAAGAACATGGATGAAATTAATGTTAACATAATTTATTGCTCTTTTCCCCATATTAGTTTAGTAATAAATGTGATTAAACTCATAGTAAACTAGTTCAATAGATGTTCAACTGATTTTTAACAATTTTTTAATAAAAACTTTTGTTTAACTACTTGAAATGTTACTGTATGTTTAGACGCTTTTGAATAGGAATAGAGAGTAAGAAGAAATAATTATTTTTTAAACTAAAATTACAGGAATGCACGTGAAGAACAATACGTACATAGTACTATAAACAGTGTAAAATTTAAAGCAACTCAACAATTATAGGCGTCCGTTTTCTCTTACCTATGATCTCTTCCACAATATCTGGTCATACATGGGGACCATTCCTTAAAAGATTTTCTAGATTCCTTAATTTGGTTCCCTGCGGCAATACAAACCGGTAGCGCTTTTAATTAAACTAGTGGTGGTACGTGTGTTGCACTTGCCATGTTAACTTTGTTAACGTACATGTGTCTTATTTTTATTATTTGTCATTATTGAACTATAGTGAAGATCTATTGTTGCTTAATGTTTAATATAGAAATCTCATGCTAAGAATCATATAAAGAATGAGGGCTCGATCGAATCTCATGTGCAAGCATTAAAAACAACATATTGATTCCTAAATTCATGTTTGCTAAACAAAAGCACTTAAATGTATCTTACATTAAAGAGATCCCATCTAGGGGAAAAAATAGTTCACATAACAAATTGAAATCCAAATCATGAAAGCGTGATTTGAAGTCCAATTCTAGTAACTACCTTCATTACAAAATGGCAAACTACTATCATATGTGCATTCATGACATCAAGAAGGATTTAGTTTGGCACCTAAACAAAAATGGTAGCATAAGATACTCTATTGAACTTAGAGGAACCTTTAGTTTGTGACTCTAGCATCATTTTGTTGGCATACAAAAGAGAGACAGCACCATTTTGTTGGCACACAAAAGTGAGACAATGAAGCCCCAGTGAGGTTAGAGGACCTTTTCCTTCGCAGTTGTAGCATCACTTTGTTGTGGTTTTTGTTCAAATTTTTTGTTGGAACTATTGGCCTCTTTAGGATCTTGAAAAAGTGGCCTTTTTGTAGATGGTGATAATCTTGAAGTAGGTAGATTGGTGATTTTTTCAGTTCCATATTCCTTGTATATTGGTGTTGCCTCAATTGCTTGAGTTGTGTTTGGTTCCACCATGAAAATGACTTCGAACTTCAGTTTCGAATCTGATGCAGGGGTTTGAGTTGAAACTCCTCTTCCAGTGACAGGTTGTTTTGGCATTACCTTCAAATAGAAGTATGATCTTCATTAATTTGCATCTGCATATTCTCATCAATAGGTCCATGTTCCTGTATTAGTAAGTATGGTTAGGGAAAATGCTTATATATTCTAATATATGTAAAAGAGGTGAGGGAGTTGCCAGGTACTGATGTGTTCATCATGATTGATTCAGCAGAACACTGGAAAAATTTTTCAGCAACTTCTCCGATCATAGAGGCTTCAATATTACTAGTTGAATCACATAATTCGATATCAGCCCTAGGCGGCACAACAATCAACTTGAGCTATAGCTAGCACATAGGCCCTTTCACCTGGACGGCGTTCATTTGGTCAGCTTGAGCCATAGGCCCCTTCATCCGTAGGCAGCTTATTATTGTTGTCAGCTTCAGCTATACAGGCCCCTTCGCCCGTAGGCGGCATAGCCATAATATTAGATACAAATTTGGGGTTTTTATGCATCATAATTCATGTTTCAAATTAAACATTTCTTTAAAAATCGTAAAGCACCATTTCGTATAACATCCATGTGAACTTTTCTAAAGAAAATATCAACTTTTGTGAACTTTCATAGAAATTCATGATTATCATAAAACATTGCAATTTCGTGATATCCAAGCATAATATATTTTTACTTGGAAAGAAATAAGAGGAAAAATTCCACTTACCGGCTAAGTAGCCATGTACGTATGGCCCTTTTCGTGTGTCCTGCAATATAACATGAAGACTCTTAAACTTCAATTTTTTTCTCATAATATCTTGTTGTCTAGATAATTTATATTTTCATAACTTTCCAATCAATCCGTTCCTGGACTTCCCGTTTTTCCATTTACTTATTTTACATCCTAACTTATTTAGTTGTTCACAATATAATACATCAATCTATTATATTAACACATATATACTCTCTTAAGCCATATTCCATTTACTTATTTCACATCCTAACTTATTTAGTTGTTCACAATATAATACATCAATCTATTATATTTTATATTAACACATATATACTCTCTTAAGCCATATTCCATTTATATTTCTCATTCACACATATAACTTGATCTTTTACTTATTCTTGCCCAATCCTATTTACCTTCTTGCTAGTTATTTACTAGTTAGAGATTTCCTAGTTCAAGTAATCATCTTCATCATTATATGCTACAATTAGAAGGCTCAATAATCACTCTTCATTTTCACACTTAACCAAATTCTTCAAGTAAGGATTCTTAAGTTTTCCTGTTTGGGCAATAAATATTTAAAACGATTTTAAAATAAAAAATGGTGTCATATGCTTATAAAATTCTCCTAGAAGGTGGAAAACTTATAGAAGTTCATCGTATATAAAATTGAGTTCAAGAAAAATATGTTAGCAATGTCAAAATATTCCTCCACTTTCTAGAAATCTGTTCTCGTGTCAGCATTGACCATTCTCACAAAACATGCCATAAAAACTCCTAGCGGTCTCCAAATGGTGTCATTTCAATTTTGGATGATAGACAACTCATAGGAGATCATTTTCCAACTGGTGTCTTGCTAAAATTCAATATATACTATCAGCTAAGAGCTTTTAAAGTTGAAGGACAGAACAACCTACATAATAATTCTATAGATCGGAAGAGCGTCCTTTTGCTAAATTCATACATACATACTTGACTTCCCAGAATTTTATATCAACCTCTCATGCTTCCTTTCATATAATAGTTCTAGACTCTACCTCATCTTACAATTTGTCATAGTATCATGTATTAAAGTCTCCAATATCCACTAAAAATAAAAATAATAATTAACACTAATTTCTTAGTCTTTAAACCAAACTTCCTACATTGGCTAATAATTATTAAGTCATTCATTACTTACATTTATTTTCAGCTTCACCAATTCCTCAATTACCATAATACTATTCCATAAATCATAATACCAACTGATACATAAAATTTTCAACTTATTCTCCTACATAAAATTTCAACTTTACACTAGTCACTATAAGAATATAATAATATCAAGAACCTTAAATTTCAAAACCAAATAAGGATTGAGGCCTCTAAAATATGTATTAAGTAAAATTACAATCTAGCATTACATATTCATAAAAATTCCATAAACCCTTAGACATTATTTCCATCTTAAAACTTACAAAAACTAAAGCTTAAGTTAAGTAGTACTTGTGTTTGATTCTAGTACTCCCCTTCTTCTAAAGATTCTTCAAACTTTTATTTCTTTTCTTTTTTTCCCCTCTCTCTGCTGCAAGAAGAAGCCCTACTCTCTGGTCTCTCTTGCATTTATTTGCTTTCTTTCTTTTCTATTTTTTTCCTTCTTCTTTTTATATATATTTATACACACACCAATTTTCTTTTATGTTCCATATATAAACTAAAATCCTTATTCCTTAGGTCATAGAAAACAACCTATGCCATAGAAAACAACTTATGCCAAGGTTTTAGTGTTAATTTATGAAGAAATTTCATAAATCTTAAATGAAAATATCATCTTAAACTTATATAATTTAAAGCTTACAACGAAATAACACTTACTTGGTTGAATTCTTGTGGTCCTCTTCTTCTTGTCCCAAGTTTCTTCCATTTTTTTTTAGCTCGAGGATATCCTCCCGCAACCTCTCACTCACTCTCTCTTTACTCCCTCTTCCTCTCGTTCCCTCTCTATGTATGTATGTTTCAATTGACCCAAATTGAAAAAAAAAAATTCTAATGTTTAGGAAATTTCACCCAAGATCCCTGAACTTCTTTCTTTGCTTTAATTAGGTCTCGAGCTTCATGCATTATTTTATTGAAACCACCAACTTACGATATAACTTCATATAAATCCCAAACTTATTTAATTGCTTAAATTGTGGCCCCAAAAATTAAATTAATGCATCTTAATCTAAATTTGCTATTGACTTAACATATTACATCTTTGACTTTGATGGGTAAAGGTCAAACTTTGAAAATAGCGAACTGGGTCTTCATAACCTTACCCCCTTCAAAAGAATTTCGTCCTCAAAATTCAATATTCGTAAAGTCTGGAGAATGAAATTACTATGATTGCACTTAACATTCATTCACCCGTGTAGTGGCTTCTATAATATATATCCTCTAATTGACTTACTAGCGGAATTGCTCTATTATTCAACATTTATCTTTTACTAAACTAACTCCTCCATTCTTCATTTTCCAGATTTATCTATGACGTTAATAATTTCACCCCTATGTATTAATACTCCACTTCTTTTCTTTTGTAATATTTTCTCTACATGTGCTTCTTCTGATGCCATTTTCCTCATAATCATTGCAATTCTTGGTTAATCATGATATCATGTCTCAAATTACAAGACTTATCAATGAAATTTTTAACTATAGTTATATTATTCTAGCTCACTCTTTCCTTCTAATTTCCTATAATACTCATACTTAATTCGCTCAATTTATGGATATAAGTGGTCCACTTATAGTCATCTTTAATATCCGTTCATCTTGTAAACTATTGTGAGCAAATGTGACTCAAAATCAGCCATCATTTGATTTTCTTAATTTATACTTACATCATTGTTCCACTTACATATAGACATGACTTTATGTCCACTAGCTGTATGTTCATAAGTAATTCTAGTAGTAAGATTCCTGCAAATACTCATAGTTCTAAGCTTTCAAACTCGTTCATGATCAATGATAAGAATTAAGAGGAATCAAGGAAGGATTAAAGTACTTTGGAATGCTTTAACTTTAGTGAAGACCTGAGCAGCTAGGCACTTCCACGAGATTGGCTAGAATGAACATCATTAGTAAGTTTCTATGCTCACTTGAAGGATTAGTGTCACAAGCAATTGAATATAATAAATAAATGTGTTGAAGGATGATAGCAACTTTGGGCTGATTTAACAGGAAAAGAACTGATATATGATAGGACCCAATGAAATAAACAACTCGTGCAAGCAATAAGTGGTGGGCAAGAAACTGAAGATGTGACTTAAGTGCTCATTTCCCCATGTTACAAGTTCAGGTCTTGTCTATAAAGATCACATGTATATAACCTACACGACGCTCTTCCGATCTGCAGAAGAATTTGGAAACATCAAAGTTTCAATCAGGGAATGAAAACATACGGAAATTTAAATATGTATAACCATAAGGCATGGAACTTGGGAACTTTCTCCAAGTTATATACCAAATGAAATTGGAAAAGAATCAGATCAATTTGATGAAGATCGGAAGAGTTGCAAAAAACTTTTAATCCCCAATTGATACAAAGAATCGAGGACATTAACAATGAATTAATGCATCAAACTATACATTTGGAGCTTCTATACAAGATAATGAAAGGAACTGGTACTGAACAAAGTATATCCAAGGAATTGGATAATACACAGGGAGTAGTTTAAAATTGGAGAAGAGATAGATCATGAACATTCGCCTGGCTTAATTGAAGTTCCAAGGGACATGAAGAAAATAAAAAATATCTGGCACCCTTAAGGAATCGGATCTTCAAATCATATGGCTTTAAACAAATAAAAGGATGACTTATCTATGATTCGTTCCTTTAATCTTTAGGTACTTCAATTTCAATAAAGTGGATGACTTTGTATTTACACAGCAACTATATTGTATTGCAAATTCTGAAACTTCTATAATCAATTTTGCGATTTTTGGAGCTTAGGAACTGATTTGCATGGCCTTGGGAGTATGATAGCTTATAATGATGAATTTGGTAATAATCATGAGTATTCTGATGATAATGAAGATGAACCTTTGCATATAACAGAAGTTGGAATAGCATTACATAATTGAAACTCGAATAGCAGTAACTGAACAACATTTATTAAACATTGAGCTGAGAATCTTGTATTGTGGCACATCGAGTCCCATAAGATCAAAATTTGATTATAGAAGACATCAAAGACGTCCTCAGTTTTCAAGAATGGCCTTCACCACAATCAATTTGAGGCTCAAAATCCATATAAAGACCTTTATAGGAAAAAGAATAAATTAGACGGTTAGGGATGACATCATTCTGCAACGTGGAGATGAAATGGAATCATAGGTACCTATGGTCCAAGCTAATGTTTAAGCGCGTATGACATAAAATGAATATGATTATATGATGTCATGAGATTATGAATACTCTTTGAGGTGGATTTTACAATGATTGTCATAATGAAATGATTTTCATGATGTTCATCGGTATTGCAATGGTTCTAGATATGCTTTTATATGAGACGAGTTCACTTGATGATGATAGTCATATTGGATTTATATTCAAGTTATGAAATTCAGAATTGGCTTATATATTTTGTTCGAGATTTTCCAAAAAGATATATGTTAATTCTCCAAAAACATGTTTATTTATAAAACTCCACTCACTGGCTAGTAAGCTCATATATGTCTTTCTAAATGATTTTCTTTTTAGGTAGCAATTGGAGTTAGGCAACACTGTGGTCGAGCCTGCTATTTGAGAATTGAGCCACCTCCTACTAAAATGAATTGCTATAAGATTTTGATTTGTTAATCTTATGTTTTATAAGGTTGACATGTATAAGGTTATTAGCATATAGTTGGAAATTTGGGTGAATCATGTTTGGTTTAGTATATTCCTTGATCTATAAGGTAATGTTGCTTATAATGAGAGATTATTAGTTTGTGAGATGTTAACGTGTTGGCGTTGGGAATTGATACATGTTGTTTTTGTTAATAAATTAAGAGAGATGCTTTCGAAATTTTTCTAGGATAATTATTTTGTTCACGAGCATTGACGGTAAATTCTATCTTTTAGTTGGAATTTATCGTCGGCATACGTTATACTTCTAGTAAGTTAGGGATGCTGGGAGTGAGGCGTGTCACTCAGACTGGAATCAAACTTACCGTTAGATTGATAAATCATTCATTCACTAAATTAAAAACAATCATACCACTAAATTGATAGGTCATCCCATGAAAATCTTAGAAACTATCTTTCCATTAAATTGGCATATTATTTCATGAATTAAATTGGAATCCATCTCACCATTAAATTGAAAGAAGATCCCAATAATATGATATGTAAACATCAAAATGAAATAAATTAAATCGTCTCATATGCCAAGAAGAAAATTCAGCTCTTTGAAGGAAAATCATATTAGCTATGATTTCATTCATAAGTCATCGCAAAAATATAAATGCAAAATAATTGAAGAACAGATCGTACTAATAACATGTTATAAAAAGAGAGAAAATAACATAGAGATAAATGATTTCCTCTTAGAAAATTCTGTGTTTTCAATGAGAAGCAGAGACCCCATTTATAGATTCAAAGTTAGGGTTTTAGGGTATAATGGTAACATATCTATGGTTTGCGGGGTAGCATAATCATTCACTAAATATTTAATTATTTACAATACTTTTTAAATTATCTAACTTATTTAATATTATTAGTTAATAGTATAGTATTACATATTAAGCGTGTATCATTATACATGTATCTTCGCGATATCAGTTAGTAAGATAATACCCTATTTTAATTTGTGTAAGCACCTACTATATTGATATTTTAGTCCAAGAAATAAACACTAATAAAAAAGAAAACATAAGAGATACCGCATAGTTTACCAATTTTAGGCAGGAGAATAAGTATGACGAAATGTGTTATTTTAATTTTATTTAATTAACTTAATAATTAATAATAATAAATATATTTACCTAGAAAGATACAAGTACAATTTGTTAGTTTCAAAATCAACATTCGGCTTCTTAAAGACATATTTTCATTTTGATGAAAGTCTTAACCTAATCTGACAACCAAAAAAAAGGGAGATTAGATATTAACCTAATTTGGTATGCAAATCAAATTATTATCTTTCAAATCTTTAACGAATCAATTTGTTATCTTCCAAATCTTGAAAAGGAAGTTGACGTGGATAGGAGAAAAAATTTGCAAATAAAATGAAGAGAATGGAAACCCAAAAAATATACCAAAATATTATACTACAAATAAGAAAAAAAAATTGAAAGGGGTTAAGGTCGAGATCCTGGACGTAGAGGTTCAATGATCGATTCCTCTTATGTGGGGTTTTTTATATTTTATATATATATAGAGGTTGTAGTCTCTTGTTTAGGAATTTGATTTCTTATAATACCTTATATAGCGATTTGTATTATTGATTTTTGTGCGCTATGTTTCAAGAGGATATATATACACGCACACACACACACACACACACACACTTATAATGCCATACTGTAGATTGTAAAAAAAAGAAATAACAAAAAAAAATATATTGAATTATAACATCACCAGCTTCCTTACGGAGCTTAAACTTTATGCGAGAAAATAGAAACCTAAGATTAATTAATATATAGATGATATTCTAAAATTTTTTCAAAAATTTTAACCGAAACACCTTTGAACAAAAAATTTTTTTGGTGCCCATTAGATAATGAGGCTTGTGGAATCGCATCGCATGCACACCCTCAGGGCAATCCATGGTGAAGAGAAAAGAGTCATAGACAAATTTATTTTGTTTTTGGAATAAGTTCTGAAGTAAGAAATACAAATTATTGCCAAAAATAACCAAAAATATTTTTTCATACCTAAAATTATGTTTACAAGATGTTAAATGAAAATCATCACCAGAGATCACAACCAAAACGCAGTGCATCAAAAGAAAATTGCGCTAATAATACACGACGCTCTTCCGATCTGTCCAAATCTCCTGGAGATATAAAGCCCTACCCTATGTTGCACAGTTACATGACGCCACACAAATTTGAATGTTGACAGAATAGTGTCACGTAATCAATACACAGCGAATAAAAAATGATTTGACCCTATTACATTAGCACTTATTATGTGGTAGTGTCACATCTTTTATTTTATTTTTTTATTCAAGAGATCGGAAGAGCGTCGTTACCTGAAGTAGGCAACCTATTGACCGGGGTGTTGTCTTATTTCCAACAAAATCCTACTTAGTTTTGTATTGGTGGGACATAAAAAGGTATAATACTTGTTAGCTACTCAGCTTTTGCTTAATTTGTTTATGGAAGCGGTTAAGAATTATTATTATAGATTGAGTTTCTCATTGTTATTATACTATACTAAGAATGTAGTCTTAAGTTAGAAACAACTGTGTTTCGTCGAAGTCTTGGATACAACGATTTTGTTGGAACCTTCTTGTTAGAATGGATCTCGTAACTGATAATTTGCATAAGTATAAAGAAGGATGAAAAATAGTTTTCCTAAAAGGAAATTAAATTTTACAAAAGGTCCCCAATCTTTGTACTTTGAATTGCCTGGGTCCCTAACATTTTTTTAGCGTCTTGGGTCTTCGACATTTCATAAATACATACAAAAGATTCCTACTAACGGAATCCATCCAAAATTTAGTTAAATGATTAAACAAATTACTTTTGTACCCTTATCTTTTAAATTTCTTTTTTTAAAAAAGAATTTAAATTTTAAATTTTTAAAATATATAAAAATACAAAAGAGAAAAAAACTGAAGGGGAGAGAAGGGTTTTCCCCCTTTCATCTGCCTAAAACGGCAGCAATTGACTATCATTTTCAATAGTGAACTCACTGCTGGAAATGGAAATGAAGGCAAGTTTTTTTATTTTTTATTTTATTTTTATATTTTTTAAATTTATAAATTCTTTTTTAAAATATTTTAAAGAATAAGGGTATAAAGGTAATTTGTTCAGTCACTTAACGGAATTTTAGATGAATTCCATTAATGGGGATCTTCTATGTGTATTTATGAGAGGTTGAGGATCCAGCCCACCAAAAAAAAAAAAAATTTAAGGACTCAGAGAATTCAAAGTGCAAAGGTTGGGGACCTTTTGTAAAATTTATCCTTATTATTATAGTAATAAGAAATATAATATAGGTCACTCAAAAAAAAAAAAAAAAAAAGAAATATAATATAGGAATTCCAAAAGTCAATTGACTTTTCATTTCTTAACACCTAATATAAACTTAATAATAAATAAAAACAACTAATATAAACTTATTTAGTTATTAAAACGAAAAATTCATTAAAGTAATAACTGTGCAGAATCTAAAAAACTAAACAACCCCACATAACGCATCTAATATAATAAGATTATAGATAATATGAACATATGTTGAAATACTTCTTAAAAATCAATCGTAAATTTAAAATACAGTGTCTCTAAGAAAAAATAAATAAAACAGAAGTTCTAGCATATTCAATTAAGATCTGGGGTCAAGGGGAAAAAATAAAAATCTATATGTTAAATGATATGCATTAAAAAACAAAAAGGAAATAGAAAAGAAACTATTAAAAAAATATTGTAAATAATTAAAGTTCAAGATCACAATATTAAATTAATCAATAAATAAAAGCTATAAATATTAGTAACTAAATCATACTTATTTTTAACCTTTTTATTTCTTGACCCCTCAAGCAGTTATAGTGGGGCTATACAATTATGATGAAATAATTTGCAATAATAATTGATATTTAATTTGATTCGATGTAATGCATATTTAATTAGGTGTGTATACACTATGGTTCATTAGCAATTTTTTTTTTAACTTTTTGTTTTTACTTCTTTATCTAGCATAAAAGAATAAAGGAACCGTAAATAACATTTTACAAAGCTTTGAGGTAAATGTGGAATTCTCAGGTTCATTTGCACACATCATTTCGTATAATCTTACACTCATGCTCGTCTTCAATTAAAATGTGGTTTCACTTTTGATTTCAGTGTTATATACATTAAGATACTTGAAATCATCTAACCATATTGTTTTATTTCTATTGCAAAATAAATTTAGTACAATGTTTATTTTATATATTGACAGATGAATGCTTCACCCTCAAAAGAAAACATATATAAGTCTGCATTAAGATGTTATTTTAGAAATGGTAAAATCTAAAAGGAAATAATTGAACCTCATATTAATTTTTATTGAGATACTTGATATTTTTTTAACTTACTTAATATATTGATTTATCAGTTTATTCTAAAATATCGGTTACTCGCCATAGTGACCATCTCGTTCTTTTTCTTTATAATGAGAAAAAAAATAAAAAGCTCGTCAGAGGAAGTCAAAATTCTTACTATTTTTAATTAAAAATTTGCTCTTTAAAATGTGAAGTATTTTCTTTTAAAACAGAGAAGCTGTTGGGATACTCTCAACCAACAATAGCTTACGATGTCAATGTGACACCCTCGAACATAGCCTGATCAGTGTTAATCGACATCTTCCCAAGCTTTGCAGTAATGGCAGCAATCACAGCTTCCAGGACACCGACATCTATTTTACTTCGATTCGGCTTTTATAATTGCAACTTTACCTCTCCCCTAACTGTCTTTTGGGATTTTGACAACGTAAAGAGAGAATTTTTGGACGATTTTATGCCTATTCGTTTTTTATAATTAATTTCGACTTGACCTTCCTTAAGCTGTCTTTTAAGATTTTGTTGACTTTTAAATTCACATTTTTTCCATGTCTATGCATTAACCCAGTTTTACAACCGAACTTTGAAATCCCCTAACCCTACAGCTTGGAATTTAATTCCACACTAAATTTTCACATGTGTGTTGCAGGTGTAGAGCTCTAAAGAAATTTTGTACATAAAATATAATATAATTGCGTTTATCAGGTTTAATGTCATAAAGAAACTAAAAAATACAATTTGCATGGAAGTAATTTGCATCCTACGTTTGTAAGTAACATGCAATCGATTCTTTATTTTGATGACATAATTTTAAATTCTTGTTATTAGTCCATCGCCATCTCCTTAAACTAATAATTTTTTATTAATTCTTATTTTTTAATTCCTTTAAAAATAATAGAATCGGATAACATAATTCTATATTAATTTTACACATGTGCATTTACGGACGTATTATACTTCACACCCGTGCGTTTCACAGACATATTATAGTAATAAAGTAAAATATAATGGAGTAAGATAATATAAAATCATGAAATTATACAATCAAACAATGTAACATTGAAATCCATTAGGCAAATATGAGATATATTTAACTAAAAAATAATAGATAGAGTTTCAAAATAAAAATATTAAGTTAAATGATTAAAAGGAAAAATATAATAATAATAAGGAAAAATATAATAACAATATTGAAATCTACTTGATATATTATCTATTTTCATATAACTCAAATCCATTAGGCAAATATAAGATATATCTAATCAAAATGTAATATGTAGATAGAGTCTCAAAATAAAAATATTAAATTAAATAATTAAAAGGAAAAGTATAGCAATTAGGGAAAAGTATAATAATTGAACCAATAATTTTTTATTATTTTTATTTCCTTTAAACACAATAAAACTCGATAGCATAATCTATATTAGTTTCACACCGTACACCCGTAGAATTTACGAATATATATACTGATAAAATAAAATACAATAGTTTAGGAGAATATAAAATGATAAAATTATGCAATCAAACAAAACTAAAATCTATTAGGTAAACATGAGTTCTATCAAATCAAAATTTAATATGTAGATAGAGTCTCAAAATAAAAATATTAAATTAAATGATTAAAAGAAAAAATATAATGATAAGGAAAAATGTAGTAATAATAATATTGAAATCAAGATTAATATAGTGTCTATTTTAATGTAATTAAATCCATTTGGCAAATGTGAGATATATCTAACCAAAATGTAATATGCAGATAGAGTCTCAAAATAAAAATATTGAATTAAATAATTAAACAAAAAAATAACAATAAGGAAAAGCCTAATAATTGAGCCAATAATTTTTTTATTAATTTTTATTTTTTAATATTTCTTTTAAAAATAATAAAATTCAATAGCATAATGTATATTAGTTTCACACCCGTGCGTTTTATAGACATATTATGCTGAGAAAGCAAAATACAATATATTGGAAGAACATAAAATCATGAAATTATAAAATCGAACAAAGTGAAATTGAAATCTGTTAGGCACATATGAGATATATCTAATCAAAATATAATATGTGGATAGAGTTTCAAAATAAAAATATTAAATTAAATGATTAAAAGGAAAATTATAACAATAAAGAAAAATATAATAGTAGTAGTAATAATAGTAGTGGTAGTGGAATAATGATGTTAGTAAATTGATTTTCTAAAGAAGCCAGATAATGAGCAAGAAAATTATTTTTAATTGTGCCCGACAATCAATTGAGCCAGACAAACTCTACTTATATATATATATATATATATATGTCATTAAAAAAATCCATCATTATATAATTAAAATATTCAATTTTCTCCGGTTGTTGCTATCCAGGGAGAAGATTAGCATAAGGTAATTGCTTCTTACTTGTATGTATGTATATAAATAAATATATATAAATATATATATATATATATAGCTTTTGGGTTAAATCTTTGCCATATAATAACTGTCTTCTATTTGTTGGAAATAAAAACAAAGAATAACAATAATTTCAAAAAATTATTTTCTTTAAAGTAAGATCGATCTGAATATTTAATTCAGTATATGATTTCACAGGGATAATTGCCTAAAGAAAGGGCAGCTGAATAATACCTTTAGTACGCAGTTATTCCCACGATCCTTTAGTATGCAATTATTTTCATGATCGATGATTAAGAACTTCTAGCTCCCAATCTTTGGATTTTCTCTAGAATGCTTCCAATTCTTGGATTGCAGCGGCAAGTAGATGCCATTAGAAATTCTCCAAAACCCGACACAAGTGCAAAACCGTAGAAAATTAGAATTCTCTACAAGAACATTGGGGCATGGCTTTTCCTGGGAATCGAGAAATAAGACCGCCTACTTCTCTTATTTATAGGGAAAAACCTTGGCTCTTTCGTGTTTTGCAAGATAGAGAATTCTATTCGTAGCAGGACTGTGCAAACCCTAGAATTCTTTTCTAAGTAATTCCACGACTTTCCAGAAGCTTTCAGAGGGACCCAATTTGATTTACATAATTAAGCTCCCAATAATTAAATCAAGTTAAACTGATCCAAACTGTCTAATTTAATTCTTAATAATTAGTACACTCCACTAAAGATAAATTATTGCAACTCCTAATTATATAAATAATCACAGGAATTAAACTAAATATATGCATGCATTCAAAATTCTTGATTCCTAAATAAGTATACACATACTCAAATACCTACCTGTCGACGAAGACATATAAATTTGCAAACTAAAAAATATCACACATAAAGTATGTTGTGTAAACATTCGTTGGACATTTTTTACACTTAAATAAAAATTAAGAATGCAAATTTGCAAGATTTTTTATACTAACACGGGAGATCAGCAAAGAGGTAAAAATGACTACATTAAATGCTATAATTGCTATAGACTGGACGTAAAAGCCACAATTGCTTTTATAAACAATAGTAATAGATTGAGTGCAATTATTATCACAAACCAGGCCATAAAAGTAGTGTGTCAACACAAGAAAAATAATGAAAAAGCTGGAACAATTTTTATTCACCAAGAGACGAATAATGATGCATAGCGATATTCTATTATTTACATGTCATAAAGATCGGAATAATCATGTTTGGTATAAAGATCATGTCATAAAGATCGGATAGTGGTGCTAGTAAGCACATGACAGGGAACATGTCATTGTTCAGTCTTCAAACTGTTGGAATCAGACTGGGGGCAGATTCCCATTGGTGATGTAAGAGCCTATGCAATTGAAGGCGTTGGAGACATCACAATTGAAACTAGGATCAAAAAAAAAAAAGAATGGAAAATTTGAGAAAATATATCTAGGATAGACTTAAGTGATAGGCTTCTTGCTTTAAATGCAATAATCTATATATATTAATTAAGTGAACTAAGTCTAAGTACTTTTTGTACAGCGATTTTTCTGCCTTTTATATTTGTTAAATCTTGCGATAATTGTTCTTTTTTAACAAAATTTGATGAAAGGACGTAGAGAAGATTTAACCTATGACAATTAAATTTAACACTTTTTTTGTTAAACTTTTTCACTAATAAGTTAAAATATTAAATCTGAAAGGATAATTTTAAAAAAAAATTCTAATCCCTATTAATTGTTTTGTTTACCATCTTCGTCTTGCATGTTAGTAAGTTTAATATTATGTGAATTTTATTATTATTATTATTATTATTATTATTATTATTATTATTTTTTTTTTTTTTGAATCTTTCATTTTTTTAAGCATTTTTGAAAATGTGGCGTGTAATGGATATCTTTTACCTACCTGACCTAAATCACCTTGCCTTGTACTAGATTCAAATGAGTATGGGTCGGGTAACTGGGGAGATGTATTCGACCAGAATATTTGATAATTATAGAGCTAACAAATTTAAATTTGATAATATTGTATATTTGTCTTTGAACTTACTGCATATATATGAGATATTAGATGTAAGAATATAGATTGTCTTCTAAACGACTTTAAATTTCACGATTACTAAGTCAGTTGATCTTATTGATTTAAGTAATGTATACTTCTGTTTTTATATTTTTTATGGAAATGCAAATGCTATAGATCTATTATGTTATTATCTAATAATATATTTTAATAAATATTTTTTAACCCGTGCAACGCATGGGTGGTTTAACTAATAATGATGATGTTGATGATGACAATCCTGGCAATAATAATAATAATAATAATCAGCTTTTTAACGGTTTATGAGGATTAATGAACTTATTAATGATAGCTGGATGTCGAAAACTCCAATTGAAATTTGGATGTGGGATGTCTAGATGAAAGGATTCGGAAGCTTTTGAATAAACTCCATAGTATTTGTTTAGCTGAAGTTTATCTCAAGACTGATACTGTTTAGTTTGGGCTGAAGTTGATGCTTTTGAGCAAACTCCAAAGTATCTGTTTAAACAACATTTACTATTAGATTTTTGTTATGCGATATGATATTGTTGGTTAAATCTAAAAAGTAAATAATTGTGGAAATGGCTCAGTGAGCTGTATGCTGCTGTCAACAAATGTCCACAAAGATACAATTGTTGTATCCTCGTCCTTGTCATTTGTGAAAGTCACCAATACTAAAACAACACATTCACACAAAAAGGACAAAAAGAAAAGAAAAAAGGCAGGACAGAAGGAAAGAAAGAAAGAAAAAACGAATCAAAGAAGTGAATAAATAAATGAATTTAATGGTTAGGTTAATAGCGTTTTCCTTTCCAAAGGTGACAATTGTGGACAACTTTTATGTGGAATATTACTATTATATTGCATTGCTATTTTTAGAATTATAATATCATAGTGGCAGAATTGTGTTGGCTTCTTACTGGGCGGCGGGCGGTCAATTTTTTTCTTTTTTTTTTTTTGGTGACAATTGTGGACAACTTTTATGTGGAATATTACTATTATATTGCATTGCTATTTTTAGAATTATAATATCATATTGGCAGAATTTTTTTTTTTTATTCTTTGAGAAGTTTCTCATTAATTCGTAGCTCTGCAAACGAAATGCATCAGAAATAAAATAAAGAAAATGTTCAGACCACCCTATGGAATCTGTCATAAAACTAGCCGAAAGCGGACAACTTTTATTACTTTCACTTTTTAAGAATTCACCTTGATACAACTAAGACAAAGAAACTAATATCTTTTTGGGGAAAATTTACCTAGATGTTTACATCTTGTACTCTCAAAGATAGTCTAATATTTCATTTTCATCATTTCTAAAATGATAGTCTTGTTGCTAAGGGTTATATTTAATTTTTTTCATGTTTGCTCTTAATTAACCACTTAAAATGTCCTAGGCACCAAACTTCAATAGGAGAATGAGCTAAATCAATTTTTTTGGCATAATAATTTAAGTGTTCATAGAAGATCTATATATTAATTAAATGAAAAGAGTTGTGATATATTTGTACTGTAGTTTTACCACCATAAGATCTATTAGTGCAATGTTTTTAGACATTTTATTTTATATTGCGACAAGACATGTGGTATTCTAAATTTTTAAGATCCTTCTATTCACGTTTACTTTATTCATTCACCATTTTGAAATAAAAATCAATACTATATTTAATAACTAAAAGGTAATTATCATCGTTTAATTATTTAAATTATTGATAAATTTGATTATTCAATTGTCTAATATATCTAGTAATTTATAGTTTATAATTAATGGAAATGAAACATATATATCGTTAGTTTAAATTAATTGAAAATAATAATTATAATTTTTTTAATTTTTTTCAGTATAAATGAATATTAATAATTATGATTACTTTATATATGACTACTTTTATTTATTATTAATTTATATTATATAATATTAATGCCATCTGACTTTATTGGTTTCGAATAAGAAATATTTTCAGAGTATACGGCGTCGCCCACCTAGCAATTATTTTGTAAAATGCCATTTTTCTGAATTAGTGTAAATGAATAAAATGATATTCATTTATATTAACAATAACAGTCAAGTTAAATTTTATTGTAAGCTATAATTACTTTAAGATGGTAAGAAAAAAATTACATTATTATTTAATTGATATTAAAAATTAATTATTTATTATTAGGTAACGTAATCTTATAATAACAAACCATACCAAAAAAAAATTATAAAGTTTTATATTATTTTTGTTAAACAATTTGATGTGTATATTTCCTGTGTAAAGTGCGGATGAGAATCTAGTTGTTAATTACGTTTAAGGGCTAAAATGTAAAATTATACATAAAATTAAATGTTTCAACTACATTACCTGCCAATTTTTAATCCTTGTGGAAAATGTTACCAAATCCTACCGATTTTTATTCTTTGTGAGAAATGTAATGAAATCCTTTGTAGTAATGTAATTAATAAAAAAAATACAAAAACTGCATGATTCACCCTAAACCTGATGAGAGCCAACCATGAATGGAGCAATAGGTGCCTTACTGTAATCCATCTATGAATATTCATAGATGGATTACAGTAAGGCACCTATTGCTCCATTCA
>CAVNYN010269653.1:0-22719 GCA_963692815.1 Nyctanthes arbor-tristis
TAAGTAAATCCTTAAATTTAAAATGTTGATAATTAAGGTTGATGAAGGAAAAGGAAATATTCTTTGTCGGAGCTACAATCTCTTGGGGCGATACCTTGGTTCTGAGCTATTTAATGCTGAAAGTCGAGCAGACATAGCATTAAAGGCCGAGCACATAATATATTATGGTTGTTCCTTGCACAAAGAATATTTATATTTAATTTAAATAAATTCATAAATAACGAAATAAACTTGATGGTTCTTGATATTGACTCGGAATTATCTCTATGAAATATCTACCAATAATTAATGGGACTAACTAATTTATTCTGCCCGAGAAATTTTCCAACACAAGCAAATGAGAATATCGTCATACAAAAAAATATCACAACATGACATTGCTTTGCAATTCATAGATAACAATATAAAAAAAATCGACGGGTTCTTTACATTGACTACCAGTACTCTTTATATATTTGATAAGTGGGAGAAAACGACCTACTTATAATTAATGGGACTGACGACGCTCCTTTAATTATCAAATAATTCCAGGTATGACTCTGTAGATTGTATAAAACCAGTCCATTTTTTGAATCTAACAACAAATCCCCACGACCCCCATTACTAACCAAGCATAAAACATGAAGAGAATTCTGGTAAAAATTTTCTACGAATCCTTGTCTAAAAGTGTATATATTCGACCAAGACTTCTGCACTTCGTATTCTAAAAGAGATCTTCTTCTTCCTCTTCTTTTTCTTGTTTTTCCCCTGATTTCATTCTCTGGGGAGCCGTGGCTTTTGAAAATTGACGCTTTTTCTTGTTTTTCCCCTGATTTCATTCTCTGGGGAGCCGTGGCTTTTGAAAATTGACGAGAAAGGATTTTCCAGATGCTACACATCAAATCAAATCAGTTGTGGCTAATGACTTTGGTTAAGAGGCTAATAAGAAATTAATTGGAAGAGTTCTGCAGAATAATAACTATTTATACAGGAACAAAGAGGAGTCCACAATGGATAAGCCACTAACACTAGAGATAAACGCTAATAATAATAATAATAATAATATACTACTACTAGTAGATATTTAATATAAATGATTTATAACAGATTCCCATCTGCAGCTTTAGAGAAGATAAGGTAAAGAAGAAGAATACCATTTTACAATGTTTGCAAGAGAGGACATCTTTTCAATTTATAATTCTTATTAACATGAATTCGATCCTTCTTGAAATATATGTACCATCGCTGCTGAAAACGGGAAATTTACATAAGAATTATTGAAAAGATGTCTATGGACCAAACACACGTAACATTAACCAGAAAGTTTCTTTATTAAATCCAAACCGATAACCCAAACTCCACCCGTATAAATTAGGTTAGGTTTAGCAGCAAAAACCGAGCGGGTTGGGCCAGTTTTTACCCTGTCCCTAAGTCAATACATTCATTCAGCCATGGAACTATCTATAAATAATCTACCAGAGTCATCAGCTGCACGACGCTCTTCCGATCTCGTCAATTTTCAACAGCCATGGCTCCCCGGAGAAAGAGGGAGAGAAGGAAATCAGGGGAGACTAAACAAGAAGAAGATCTCTTGGATTGTTTGCCCCGTGAAATCAAAGTCCAAATATTATCGAGGCTGCCTACATAATCTGTAATTCAATCGAGAGTTGTTCGTCTTGTCGATCGTGGAACTCGTTGACTCGTGATCCATATTTCTTTGATAGGCACCTGAACTCGGCATGGTGGGATGCAAGAGTCCGGCTCTTTTTCATCTATGATTTTCCATCAGGGATTCGCTTTCTCGAACTTTGTGATGCTGCTGATGATGAGAAGGAACTTGGGATTCTTAAACTTGATCATATGCCCTTTTACCAAATTTAAAATGATTGGGTTTTCCAATGTCTTCGTCTGCCTAGCTGCTGATTATTATGCTTATCAAATAATATCCGAAGAGTCCTAGTCAATATCAGCAACCGTCAATTCTATGTTGTTATTACTCATGAATTGAATTAAATTAAATATTCTGACGTCCATTTCGGCGCAAACCTCTTCCTCACCAGCAGCGCTTACCCTTTGGCGACCTACTCTGTACTGACTTGGCTCTCTCCAAAAATATAATGTAACACTTTCCAAAAATTATTCTCGTAACATGTCCATTTTATTTCAATATATCTCAAATGGATCCAGAAAAGTTTTAACTTGTTGTTTGAGATTTGATGTCGGCGCAACACCAACCACACAAGAAAAAATTCGTTAAGCCAATATAAGCATGACCAACTCTGTAAGCTAACAACAACGACAATAATAATAATATAGTAATAAAAAGAAAATCTATTAAACCTCGACCAAGAATGCCCAATTTTTTTTAATACAGCAAATGCAATCTTTGTAGTGTGCCCATCATTTTACTCGACTAATTATATAAAACACTTCCCTCGAATCACATGTAGGTCTCTCATGGTCTTCCCCAATCCACATAATAATAACCTAATCTTGGGAAAGCTATTCCATTGCTCCAAAACTTTTCAAAAGATTCGCCCTCTTATCATGGATTTCATCTCCCCAAATTCTCTCACGTTTCCAACTTCCTCATAACCCCTTTTTTCGCTCTGCAAATTAGTGAAAGAATGGGTGGGCATGACAAGAAGTAAGAGCCTATTCTGTTTATATTTTTTGAATTCATATTAAAGTAAAAGATGGAATTCATTTTCTTTGTTTTGTCCTTTTGAGAGCTTTTCAGTTTAAAATTTTGAAAATGCTCAAAACACGGAACATAAAATTCTTCTTTTACTTAATATTTACCCTTGAAAAACAAAACTAAAAATGAATTAAAAAAATATAAATAGAACATGCCCTAAGCAAACGAAAGGGACGGGACTCGCATGCAAACATTTTTTGGGGAAAAAATAAATCAACAAGGATTGAAAAATCTACCAAAATCCGGTTTTTTTTTAACTCTCTTGCATTGTGATATAGTATAATACCAACTGCTAATTTGACTTGAATTGAATGTAGTGATTTGATGATATTACGACACATCAGATGCCGTTATAGCACTAAAAGTCGACGGTTCTTTTTACCTACCCACTAAGAAAGGTGATCGTTCCCCACATGCATGTACCTCGTGAACTAGTTGGTAGTACATAAACTCTACAGGATTCAATATTCTCATCGGGGCATAAGTCTGCTATCATAACTAATAAGATAATACATAAGAAAACTCGGCATTCACATTACTTCTTTATTCTGATATTAACCAAACGTAGGGAGAAAAAGACAGATAAAGCAGAAAACCTCAACTTCTACAGATCGGAAGAGAAGTATCGACATCAGAATTTTCAAAGTTCTGAACACCCATTTTCTCAGTCGAATGCAATGATCCACTCTTGACGCCTTGGAAATTATTGTGCTGGTCGAGTCCAATATGAAGCCGGGGACTCTGAGCAGCTACTTGTGACGATGTGGAGGAAAACTTAGATGGCTGGCAAGACGCAGTTGAAGTAATCCATTTGGGCTCTGATACGAGTTTTAAGACTTCTCTTTCTTCTCTCTTCTCCCTTAACCTTTCCAACTGCCTAAATCTTTCTTGAAGAAGTGCAATTGATGAACCGGCAAGGCTTGGATCATTCTTCCGGCTTCCCATGGGCAAGAGAGAGCGCGATTTGTGATCAGATCACTTGGAAGTTTCGCAGGCAAGTGTGTGAAGATATATAGAGAAGAATGGTCTAAAATGTTTAACAAGATTCCAACAAGAAAATGGTGGTAAGGAAGCTGTACTCTCGATGACACAAGGCGAAAAAAATAGTGAGCAGAAAAGGCCAAATGGAAATGGAGTAGTAGTTGGCAGGAAGAGTTGAAGGGAATATGAAGATTAGGTGATAAATTGAACTCTCTTGTTTTTAGCAATCGTTCGGACGTCATAAACAATTACCTATATTTGGTGGGTAATGAAGGGTTCTTATTTCTTTAATCATTTTTCGACATTTGTTTCACACTTCTTAGGCCATCAAGTTATTGTGTTACTTCTTCTCTTTGTTGGGATTAGTCAAACTATTCACTAGAGCATGCCTAACATGGAGTATTAGATTGTATTCATTAATAATGCCATGCATAAAAATCTTAGCTTCTTTACTCATTCAGAGTATCTTTCACTCTCAAGGCCGATTTGAAACATCTTCAATTCCTGCTTGTAAAAGTATAACACGAAGTACTTCCAAAAAAAAGGGGGTATAACACGAAGGACTCACCATGGACCAACTTCAAAGAAGTTGTTCTAAATAATAATAAATAAAAATACACATTTACAAAATTACTCAAATAGTTCCAAAGTTATTCTAAACAGAAATAGTACTATTTATCTAGACTAGATATCGGTCTCTAATGTAATTGGTATTTTTTAATTGGATTATAAGTGGTGGAACTAGACTGAAGACCGGCCTCCAATATAAATAAATAGCATTATTCCTTCAGATTGCTATGATTTAGAAGGTTGGCCAAGAGTTCCCGCACCATCAGCAATAATACCGCATTTTATGACACCTGAAGAGAGTTTGACCTTATGGTCGCACAACTTCTCTAAGAGCTTAAACTAAGTCTTGACGATAGTCGATAGACAAACGTGTTACATTTCTCTAGAAAGGAAAGATATTGTTGGAACAGAGACAGCTTGGAACTTTGACATGTATTCAACTCTTTGGTAGTAAAAGTATTTGCCACCAAAACCGCAAAATCCTGTCCTGCACCATTCACTAGATCAGACATCAGAAGCTCATAAAGTCAAATTCACTCTTCATTCTAGTAAACTCCAGCATTTTCTTGAAAGCACATACTAGTCAATATTATTAACTTAAAATATACAGTACCATCTCTTAATCAACTGAAAATCTTAGCAACAAATTTAAAAAAGAAAAGAAAAGGGGGAAAAAAAGGAAAGGAACAATACTACAATATTACCCAGTAACGGGTGAAAGGCACACAAGAGGTTCTCCAAAGAAGAACCATCAACAATTTACAAAATTCAAGACATGGGACAAATCATTTGTTCTTTCCTACGTAAATGATTTCCAGAAAGAGGAGTAACGCAAAATTAGTTGTACATTTGGGCAGATCTACACCAAGGCTCCAGCTAAACAACTCATGACTGCCTGTTACATTTTGCAGGTTTGTTGATATCTGGGCAGATCTACATCAAGGCTCCAGCTTCAATGAAACGACTCGCGCCTGCCTGTTACATTTTGCAGCTTTGACAAATACTACTGAAAGACAACGCGGGGCCCACCACGGGTGACGAACCTTTTGTTCCCCTTTCAAGCAAGCCACTAACAAATAACTCATAGTTAGACCGAGAAAGAAGCAGCTCTCTAAATCCAAAAGATGACATCAATATTCCAAACTTAGTGAGATAACATGGAGATAGTAATAAAAAGAATAATAGTGCTATTCATCACGACTAGTGATGATCACTATCTTATGTGTTAATGTACACGCATTAAATGATATGTCGAATAGAAAGTAGGGAAATGCGATTCATTTAAGTGAACTTATTTAACATTAGCTAAAGATGGTGATTATCAAAAGTTGTGATAAATAGCATTACTCTAATAAAACTGATCACAGGTCAACAGCGTTAGAGCAATGATGTGCATAGAGCTCCTCCAATTGAATGACTCGAATTCCCTTTCGCTTTCAGGTGGTGACAACAATTATGTCCATCAACCAGAAGCTTTTATACATTTTAACTTTACAAACTTAGCCCCAAAACCATATTAAACAAACCGTACTTTACTCTCTCCTTCCAATCTCCTTGTCACTCTCTTCATGTATGTCCCTGACACAAAGTGCCATAACATCTAGGAAAACCACATTAATCCTGTTAGACCACCACCAACATAGTCAACCTTCAATCTCCAGTCAACAGCAGTAAAAACAGTAATAACACTCTCACGTGATAAAAACAGGACAGCTAGGTTAGCTTCCACCAAAGTACAAAGTATAGTTTGAGAAGTGAGAGATTAAAATCTGGCACTCTCATAAACTATTCTGCAAGAAAATAATGATACATGATAACAGAACACCTCTTTTTCCTCCCAGACCCCCACAATACAGTTATCTCTAATATCAAGAGTGGACCATATTAGCAGGCACCATTTCATTAGTGATTCCCAAAGCTGAAGAAAAGAGAACAAAAATCCAGCAGATACTATCACCAGAATACAATGCCATTATCGGATGGATGTATAAAATAATCAGAGAAGAACGTAAAAGCCATTAGATGAATGCGATAATACATATAAATTTATGGTAGTTTTCTTTTAGAATTTAAATTTTATAAACAATGGTGACCAAAGCAATAGGATAGTTTTAGCGCTTACATATCATGCAAACAAATATAATTTGCAATGGATAGTAAAAGAAGTGTAACGCGTAACTACCAGTTATCATTGGAATAATTTATGTTTGCAATATATCATCAACTATGGCAGGCAAATTCAACTCTGTCACAAGAAATCTAATAGGAGTACAGATGAGAGATCATGTATGGTGAATGCTACTATAAGGAACTAAAGATCTTAATATGTGAATATTAGAAGATTCCCAGTGACAATTAAGTAGCAGATGGTTGACCAAACATGCAGGTAAGAAGTGTTATATTGGGTACTGTAGGATGAGAAAAGATACCTTTTATCCGTCTCAGCTCCTTGCACAAAATTATAAAATCTCCCCATTTCATGTGGCACTTTCTAATGAACCTAAGTATCTGTTCAGTTGTAAACATGGACATACTCTCTAAATACTCTCCATTGACCCCATTCTCTTTGAAAATTTGGCGATAGCTCCCAAGATTTATCTCTTCCAGCCATAAGCCAACATCCTACATAAGTATGAGAAATCTAAAGGTTGGTAATTCGACAAATACTTCATTTTCAATTTTTTTCTCCGGAGTGACAATGCATTGGGAGATTTCTGTGATCAATTAAAACTCCCCTATGGTGCTGAAAATCTTCATATCAAAAGAAGACTGAAACAGATCTCCTTAATCAAAAATATAGATTTTCTTACTCGTATATATATTTTTTGAAATTTCCAAATAACACTAGCAATTGAAACTGAAATGAACAAGCTGTACCGTAGAAGAATAAACCAAGCATCCTTAATGGCTGGATTACCAACCTATCTAAGGAACAATAATAAGAATTTCAATCATTCACCACCAGGGGATTCCTTAAAATAAAGAGACGTCAAATCAGTAATCATTTTATGGGGATTCTCATTTCTTTTCTTTTTTCTTCTTTTCCTGTGTCTGTTTCTCTGTTGGACTGTTATAACATTAAGGTCCATGGGTAGAGGTCATATCATCCAAATAATTTCCTAATACAACAAAATTTCACTTTTCCTCCTTCACTTGTATTATCTCTAGCCATATCTACCAAGAAAGCCATGGTTTGTCCGAGTTAACTAACTAGAATAGCAATTCACAATGATTAATATTGACAGAACAAAAGGAATCACACTGAGAAACTGAACCATGACGCGGGACAGATTGAAGACTATCGCTCAGGACATGTGACTATTCCAACTGAGAACAAAACCACTGCTAGCTTACGTGCACCAAATAAATAAATAAACAAATAATCAAGAACCAAAAAGAAAAATCAGCTTAAAATATATGTCATCTTTGATTGACTGTCTCCTCCACCCTTAAGTATACCTTTTTCATTTTTTCCTGAAAGGAAATGATATATAGTTTTCTACGAAGAATGCCAACGGATTCCTTGATTTAAGCCTCCTCGGCATTCTATTTCAATTTAAGAATAGAAACCAGTCATACTAATCACATCCACATATTTAGGAAGACGCATATGTATCCCTACCACTCACTCTATTTCCATTTTGAGATTAAATAGATGCTAATAGGGACTTCTCTGTGGCAAATTCACCCCGTAAGAACAATTTCACCAACAATTATTTGGAACACTTGTCATTTAGCAATCGATTTCACAAAATGACCAAAGTTTTAAATGCTAATTAGTTTTTTATTATAAGATTAATTATTATCCAACAAATATTCACCCAATTTATTTGAATTAAAAAAAAAATCAAAATATTAAAGAAACAAATTAAAGTAATCAAGAAGCAAATATAAGCCTCCAAGCACAGTCCTTTTCTTCTGTGAAATGAGAAAAGGCCGAATATACATGGTGGCTCCAATTCTGTATAGCTTATGATCTTGTTAAGTGCTGCCGGGTAAATAATATAACAGCACTGGACCGTCTATAAGCACGAGATTATTCAAAATTTTCCACACAAACAAAAATCAAATTATGTAATTTCTCACAGCCATTTCAACTATAATCACCCAGAATCAGCTACACAACGCGATAGGATATCAGAATGCCCTCTTTGAATTGGATTAGACAAGAGGTTTTTCTGCGACTATTTTCAATTTAGTTTGGTCATACAAGCACCTAAACTGCTTGCCCAAATTAAGTGAAGTCATCCAACAAAAAAAAAAAAAGAAAAAAGGGGAGAGGTCCATCTTGCAAATATTTTCTAATACTCTCCCTTTTCACTTTATTCCTTGACTTGGATCTCCAGCCAAATATAGCCAGAATAACTAGCTGGGTTACTTAATGCGCCCAAAACAATTCACAATGATTAATCTATAAACATAGAGAACACTCACTGAAAGTGTAATATGGCTACAGACATTATTGCAGCAAAATTACCGCTACAACCAATTGGCTGAACACAAGGCAGCCAACTCATAAAATTAACTGATAAAAATAACCACTGCCGGCTTCATGAATCATGCAGAGATAGAGATAGAGATGGACGGAGGAAGAGGGGTGGGTGGGAGTAATAATGGCAAACTAAATAGAATAACCAATCTACAAGGGCTGCGGACTTCAAACTATAAATATTTTGAGCTGTCCCTCGATGTTCTGAAGCATTTGTGAATAAAAGCTTCTCCCTTTTACTCTACACCAGTTGATTACAAGTTCAGATTACAAGTTCAGGCTCCTCTATGAAACCCAACAAGGAAAACTTTGAAATAAACTGATATATTTGACCAATATGCTTGAAATTTCTATAGGAAAGGAACTCCAACAGAAAGAATTATAGCCAAAATGATCCCTGCAACTATACAATATTATTGCAAGAATAATGGGTAACGTTGTAGCGACTCCCTGATTTATATTTCTAACTTCCATTTGCGCATGAAACTTAAAGAAAAGGAAAAGGAAAATGACTGACTGATAAAAGGTGGAAGAGATTTAAAAAGGCAAAAGAAAACATCAGATACAAATATAAAATTTCGTTGACCGTTCCACGTATTCCAGTTTGAGCTCAATTCCATATCCAACAGTTACAGAAGTAAAGTAAACAAAAAACTATAAATCAGAACAAAACAATTTTCCGACCCAAACAGAAATACAACCAAATTGCCTCACTAGCAGCACCAATTTTAGACAAAACAGATAAAACTAGACAAATTAAAACAAGATCCAAGATATACGTGATGAATTTTAAAAATAAAAAAAATAAAAAAAGCAGAAATGGAAGCCTAAAAAGAAGGGGAAAACGACCTCCACAGTCCAGATGAAGAAATCAAGAGGCTCTGGTGGCTTTTCTTTATGTTTGCTCATCTGCCAGAAACAGAATTGAAGATTGACGACCTTGAGGAAGGCCCAGAAGAAAAGAATCTACAAAATCCAAGAGTCAAAAGTAAGCAGCATCAGATCAAATATTTACATGCTACACATGTATCGATCATAATTGGTTCAAACAATTGTATATGAAATTACCAACCTTGTAATGCGATGGGGGTCCTGATTTTCTACATAAAGTACCCAGTGGGTGGGTATGCGAGAGTGAAAGAGATGGATTTCTAGGAGGCGCGTGCGTATCTATCGGTGGCGCTGGGTTTCAGTGAGGAGTGAGCACCATTTTGCTTTCCGCTAATATTTAAACTAGTATACCGCTAATCGATGGATCTACTATTTAAAATACAGGATGAGAAGAAGAAAGAACAACGCAATGGAAGAGAGAGGAAGAAGAATGGCATGGGATTGGACAAACAACCCTTCAATATATTTGAGATAACTCTCCCACAACAGTCGGAATGGTGCACAAATTGACTTATAGAAAATGGGTGAAATTATGATTTCATATTTATTTGTACATTAAAAAAGAGAAAAAAGATATAAAATATTCACTTTACTCCATTTTAAACCTTTCTCGGCACTTATCTACACATCTAGCATAACATTTTTTTTTTTTGTTTGTGTGTATATGTATAAGCAAAATTTCAAGCTAAGACCCATGTAAAAATCCATAAGACCTCTTTTAAAGTCAATAACTAATATACTACTATGCGATATATTCTAACCGTAAAATTAAAATAATTAAAATGGAAGATAAAGATGATGATCGTGAAGATTCGATCTTTTGAAATATAGATGAATATATAGTAATGTAGTCTCAATCCAGTACCATATGGTACAATTATATAATATAGCGTGCATCGAGATATATCACATATGAAACCACAACTAGTGGTGTGTTCTAATGCACGTCATATGGTCATATGACACAATATGATACTATATTTTTTGAGAGCCAATGTGTTTTATATATATATATATATATGTATGTATGTATATATGAAGAAGAGAAAAATTTAGTTATAGACATAGTATATGTGACAATTGTGTATTCAAGTAAATGATTTTTTTTTTTAATGAATAAGTCAATGAATTTTTTATTTAACGTAAACAAGACATTAAATGATAAAACAAATCAGGACTCCTACACTAAACAAGAAAGAAAGAGAAAGGAAATAGGGTTAATTTCACTAATCGTTCCTAACCTTTAAGGTAAGAATTGGCTAGGTCCTAAAATTTTTTCAACTCCCTTAGTTTCTAACCTTTCATAAATTCGCAAAATATGTCGTTTTTTACTATTATTTCCTTTAGCTTTTCATTAAAATTACTGTTATACCCCTTAAAATTTTAATTTTAAAAACAAATGAATTAAAAATAATAAAAAAATTAAAAAAACAAAAAGAAAAAATCCACTCACCCATCTCCCCCTCCCAAGAATTGCGGCGGGGTTCCCGCGGCCAAAATGGGGAGGTGGGTGTGGGGCGGTTGCGTGGGTTTTTTTAATTCTTAAATCATTTGTTTTTAAAATTAAAATATTGATGGGTATAAAGGTAATTTTAATGAAAAGTTAACGACAATATTAATAGAATCCGTTAAAAATGATTTATCGTACGAATTTATGAAAAGTTGGAGATTAGGGGATTGAGAAAAACTGAGAACGATTTGTGAAATTAACCCTAGGAAAAAAGATCGGGACTTCTTTAGCTGATTGCAAAAAAACCACAAAATCGGGGATACAGCGGATATCCGCTTTTTTCTAGCCCTAATTATAGGCCGTGATTAATATTCCATATATATTATTCCAGATTAGTTTCGTTCCTCTACTAATATTTAATTAATTAATTGTAAATATATAAGAATAAATAAGAAAATTTATTTTCTAAATAATCAATGTTATAATTAATTCCTTCCTCTACTCGTCATCATTAAATAAGTATAAATTAAAAAAAAATCATTTTTCAAATACTTTCTTATTCCATGTAAAAACACAAAAAAAAAAAGAAAAAAAAAACTTTAATGTATTGATAATTGTACCATTTTTTGTATAAATAATAGACGTGATATCAATTTGTGAATTTTTATTTACATTAATATTAAAATGTAAAAATATATAAGTTGATATCATATGTCCTATCTATATAAAAATAGTATTATCTTTGTCTCAAAAAGATGTTCTCATTTTTCCTTTTCGTTCGTCTTAAAATATGGTCCAATTTTTTTTAAAAATAGTTAAAATATTACATCTCTTATATACCATTATTTAATGTACATAGTTATTAAAAAATTAGAGTTATTAAAGTAGATTATTTAATAAATAAAATGATATAATAATAAGGAAATGATGTTAAATTTTACTTTTTTATAGGCATGTCAATGAGCCGAGCTGAGCTCGGTTTGCCAAAAAATTTGGGCTCAGGCTCGGCTCGGGCTTTTTTGATACTGAGCCTGCAAAACCGAGCCAAAGCTCAGCTCAGTTTGGTCGTGAAAATTAGGCTCAACCTGAACTTTGGCTTTGACCTTTTTCGAGCAAAGCCGGGCTGACTTGGCTTTTTTAAATTTTTTTCTATCTTAATTTAATTTTTTTCCTTACCTAAGTTTGACACTGGCCTTAATGAACAAGTCTGTTTTGGCCCCGCAAGCCAAACGGCCCGGCCTGGCTCGGGCTTGCCCTGAATTTGGGGCTCGACTCGGGCTCGGGCTTTTTACGGGCTGGGCCACCGGTAGCCTGAGCTGGCCGGCTCATTATGCATTTCCACTTTTCTAATACTATTTAATGATTTTTTTAATCTATATGAAAAAAAAAAAGAATAAGACCATATTTTTTAAATAGAGTCTAGAGGTGGTATAAATAATGGTATATATGTAGCATTCAACAACAGAAATTAGCACCCAAAAAAAAAAAAAAAACTTAGCCTAGATAAATGAGATGTAGTAGTTATATATGAGGACAATGTCAAATGGACTTCTAAAATTGTTTCATTTTGAAACTCATAAATTTAGGGGCGAATGTCCAATATAACAAAGAGTAAATTTAGTGTATGTTTGATTTAATTTATAGTAGTTGATTTACAAAAAGAAATTATAAAGAGATGAAATAAGTCGTATAGATTTTATAAAAGTTTGATATTTGTGGTTATAAGTGAATAGTTGTTAAATCAGTAGTCAAATTAACGGTGAGTGAGATTATAATGTATTTTGATAAAGAGGAATAGAGGATCAAACAAGGACTTAATATCCTTGAAATGGCACAAAATTCTAATAAATGCCCAATGTGTTTCTTGTATAAAAAGTCTTGTTAAGTGTTAAAGAGATCTGGCATTGGCAATGAACAAAAATCTAGGACGTCGGCTTTGCTGGTAAAGGAAACCCATCATATCTGGCGGTTGAACGCCATCAAATTTGACAGATAAACTATCAAACGGTGGTCTCAAAGCACCACCAGTGATTCACTAGTGTTTGCAAACCACCATAGATTTGGTGGTCCGCCTTGGTGTACCAATAGCTAAAGAGGGGAGACATTGGCAAGGGAAGGCGTGGGCGTAATAAAACGAAGAAGATGGTCAAATTGAGGAATTTTGAAAGTCCAAGACATCCTCGAGACCTCCATCCCAGACATCCTCTTGATCACATTATTTGTGAAAGAAAATTCCATTTTGAGAAAGTAGAATTTCTAATTTTTTTTTTATGTTTGCCGTTTTGAGCATTTTTTTGACAAATATATATATATATATTAATTAATCCACAATCTCGGTATTTTTTGTACCGTGATTTTCCCGCCTTTTTTATTTGATAAATTTTTTGATAATTGTTTCTTTTCTTTTTAACACAAATTTTTATGAAAGAACTCAGAGAAGATTTGAACCTGTGACCATCGGATTTAACAACTAAGTCTTAACTATTTTACCTATTTATTTTGTTTCTTAATCTTTTTTACTAATAACCTGTGATTATTGGATTTAACAACTAAACTTTAACTATTTTGCCCATTTGCTTTCTTTGTTAATCTTTTTTACTAATAAATTAAAATATCAAATCTGAAATGTGAATTCCAAAAACAAATTCTAATCCATCAAAATTTGTTAATTTAGCATCTCGACCGTGTATATTGGTGAGTTTAATATTATTTAAATTTTTTAATACATTTTACATTTTTTTATTTTGTTAGTTTTATTACGATTTTTTAAAATGAGGTAGGTAACGGATATTTTTTTCATTATTATATATATGTATGAAATATTATATATAAGAATGTATGTTGTCTTTTAAACGATCTTGAACTTTACGATTACTAAGTACATTGAGCTTATTGATTCAATTAATATATACTTATATTTTTATATTTTCTACATGAATGTAAATATTACAGATTTATGTTTAACTACCTGATAATATATTTTAGTAAGTTTTTCTACACGTTCAACGTACGTTAGTTTAACTAGTTTATATTTATGAAAATTTATAGAAGGCATCTAATTAGAGAGAAAATTTTCGAAAATCTCCCAAATATTTTGCAACAAAACTTCCCACATCATGTGACGTGCATTTATATACGCCACGTAAGATAAGAGGTTTTGTTACAAAATCTTCGAGAAGTTTGGGAAAATGACTCTGATTATGCATTATACTTATTTATTAAAAAAAAAAATTCCGATAAAAATATAAAGAAAACTATAAATTGCTATTATATAAATTGATTAGCCGAAAATACCCCTTTTTGCAAGTAGTGATGTTGGTAAAGTTGGCACCACTACGTTGAGAGATTAATAGAGATCTATAGATATATGACACCATTAATTTATTTAACAAACAATAAGAAAGTAGCAACTAGACTGGAATATTGCTATTCTTTTGTAAGTAACAAATCATACCATAAATATTACATCAATTATATTTAATAATGTAATGAAAAATATAGAAAAAAATTATTTGATTTTTCTAATTTCAATTTCAAAACGGGGAGGGAGCAAATATGATTTCATTTGCAACATTTGGCGGATGAAAATTTTTTTGATAAATGAAAAAGATCAAGTTAATAGTATGTGATATTTTACATTAATTTGTGACTTAATTTATTTTTATATATTTAATTTAATCATAATACTTCATTTCTCATTTATAATTTGAATTATGCTACAAATTCACCCCACCACGTATCTATTTCAATAGGGTGAATATTAAATGGACACATATCATTATCCTTATTTATCTGTTTAGAAAATTGAAAAATAAAAGGCAGAAATAAAAAAAATTATAATCTAAATTATAATCTTCCACACATCGTCATTTTATTAGTTTCACTTTTTTTAAAAAGTTAAAAAATAAAAATTAAGTCACAATTGTTTAATTTTTACAAAAATAACCTATAAAATGATATCACGTTACAAATTATAATCTAGATTATAATCTCATCTAGTTGCCAAACACTTTTTAATTTTGATAAATGGTACAAAAGATTTCCAAGACCTCCCAAAAGTTCTGTGACAACATGAATATTGTTATATTGGAAAGGTATTTTATTGTAATGCCTATTTCACTGTTACATAGGAAAATTGATTTCAGAATTCACCCTTTGAATCATTTTACAGTTCCATGCTTCTCAACAATTTCGGAACCGTTTGGTATAGTTTATTATTTTTATTTATAAATTCACTTATCATTAATTTGACAACTACTCAATAATCACCACACATTTTGAACTTTAATTAAATCTTCACTACTCATTTTCACTTTTTATAAATTCTTTTTATAAATCAACTTTATAAATCTAACCAAACAGTCTCTTCCTTTTTCCGGGAAAACCAAACACTTATTAATTATTAATTATAATTACTAAATAAATAAAATCCTTTAAAAATTAAAATGCAAAGCTCGCGACAGATTAACCCAAAATAATTTCCATAAGAGATTAATGTTTAAATACGACAATATTCATTTGAAATAACACCTCAAATATTCCTCTAATTTCTATGTAATTAACTCAAAATAATATTAATTTTTAATATAATCGCATTAGATGAATAATTACACTAGTTATTATTTCCGATTTATGAATTTCGGCAGACGACCGACACAGGTTTCAAAAAAAAAAAAAAAAAAAAAAACAAAAAGGCGAATGAAAACAAAACAAAAATGAACAGATGTGAGCCACCAAGCTAGCATTGTCCACTGTGAAGCAGTAGAAGACCCGAGAATAAACCCGGCGGCTCCGATTATGTATAGCTTATGATCACGTTAAGTGCTGCTGTGTAAATAACTTTACAGTACCGGACCGTCTATAAGCACCAGACAGACTTGAGTTTTTGAGGAAAACTCGAAAATAATTAAATCAATCAAAATTGTATGTATTTCTCATGGCCAGTCCCGAATTGTAATTGCAGAGATTCTGCTACACAAGGCGATAGGATATGAGAACGCCCTTTTGGGATTGGAATCAACAAAAAGGGCTTTTTTTGCGACGATTTTGATTCGTTGGGTTATACAAGCATCGAACAAAGCTAATTGAAGTGAAATCGTCGCACACAAGGGGAACAAGAAAAGACAAAAATAAAAATTTATACAAAATTAACAGGACAGCTGACTGGTTGATTAATAAGCCATTGTGGAAGACGAAGAAGGAGGAGGAGGAGGAGGAGTGATTCCAGATTAGGATTCGTTATTGTTGCAGCCACTGTTTTTGTGAAGAAGGGAAACCCTAGAAATTCACCTGATGAAGTTTTTTATTGAACGAAATATATTAACGGGGCTGGTGCCGTATATTTATAGAGTTCCCTGATTGGATTGTGGCCGTTCGATGTAGATTGCAGATTTGAACGTTAAAATAATAAATTTTCTTTTTTTTCCTGTTTTGTTTTCTTATTTATTTTCTTTTTTTTTTTAAAGAAATTTTGGAAAATATTCAAGCAAACAAATTCTATAGATGTTTTTAGTTTTCAAAATTTTAAAATATTGAAAATATGTTCACTTTCATATTTTTTAAGACTTTTTTAAAATAAGAAAAATTTTTTGTGCATAAAATTCAAAACAATATTATTTCCCAAAAAAAGAACAATATTGAACAATAGCTTTTAAGTGTTTTTAATCAATAAAAAATGAAGACACTTGAAACGAAGAAAAAATTTCATTTTTTTCTTAAATTACTTTCAAGATATAAAATAAACAGCAAATTAAAAAATTAAAATTAAACTATACAAAGAACATACGCTAAAATATTAATAAATGGTGAAAATTAGACGATTAAACAAATTGTTTTATATGTAATTCATACATATAAAACAAGATCATAAACTCTACCTAGAGACTATGATCTTGTACAGGAGCTTGATATGTGACATGACTATTTTCTATTAGTTTTGAGCTCTACACAGAAGCTCGATATGACCCTACAAAAAAACTAATACGTATTCAAATGAAGAGGGATATATGAATTGCAAGTTCCTCATTAACATTATTTGTCTTGTCGCCATTACTCATAAAAGTTGACAAGCCTAGCTATGAAGAAAATCAAAGAGAATACTGCTCGTGTATAGAAACAACGAGCATTGAAAGAGAATCAGAAACTCTTGAAAACACCCTCCCTTCCTCTATTTGCCTCTCAAAGCTTCTCCCTCCCCAGTCGTGTCTTGAAAACATTCTATTCCATTCACATCTCTCGTCCCGGTCTTATGTGCTAGTGCCATAGGTTCTACCTAGAGATTTATAAATTAGAAATTCGAACCGACCGACGAATGTACAGTCCTATATATTTATTATCATAGGCTCTATCTAGAGACTTACAAATTACTAAATGGTGAAGCCTAATTTGTTGCGCTACGTGAAAGATGTTCACGGATCGACCTTCGCAAGCAGCCCCTCCTGGGGGCTTAGGGGCAACGCCCTCGAAAGGTATTCAGTATTTCGAGTATTGAACAAGTCATGTTTTTTCACGTTTTCTACAATTGTAAACCTACTTCGGGTTATTATATATAGGATTAATATCTTGTAACTCTATATTCCATCACATAATAAAACATTGCAGCGGCCGAAGACAAGACATAGTCTTAAGTTGAGTTGAACTTGTATAAATCTCGTGTGTTCTGTGTGTTTCTTTATCACTTTAAAATTATTTTTCATAACACAATTTACAATTCCAAAATGACACCTCCCCGTTCCATGTGGGCAGGTGTCATAATGACAGCTCTCACAGGTGTTTAAAATTTTTTATTACAAATTAAAGTGTCAATTTCTTAATAAGGCGCTTTTATGGCACTTCCCATCTCATATGGGTGCATGAAAACACACCAAGCGTGTGGAAAATTTTCATTAATTAAAAATTAAAGTTTCAACTTCTTCTCCAAGGAGGAGATGGTGTACCATTGGCTTTGAAATCGTCAAACATGAAAGTAAGTCCGACTGGCTAACAATAGAGATTAAACTAGAGACGACAAAATTTCTCAAAGCGAACCGAACTGAATCCAATGGAACCCCACCTTGAGTGGAAAACGAAAATATCCCATCCTGCTACCAAAGTTTGGTGTGGGATGGGACGGGCAACAGAAAGATTTCACAACTTATCATATGAACATGTTTTCAGGTTTTGGGATGAAAGGGGATACAATTCTAATTTCTAATATATTAAAAAAAATGGAAAAGAAAAAACCTCGAGTGTACTTATTGGCATCTAACGGATTAGACGAAGTGTCATAGGCAATTGAAGTTTATAGTTTCACTTGGACCAATTGATATTAATGAGATTTTATATATGAAATGAAATTTGTTGAAGGCATGTGTCAAATTAAATGATACGCAAGTTTATGTGTGATACAATTTCAACGTAGTTTTCGCATGGGAATTAAGCTTCAAAAGTAGAGTTTTTTTTTTTTTTTTTCCTTTTTCTTTCACCCAAACACCATTCTCATATGCCAGTCCATGTGAGAAGAGTTTACTTTAACGCGTGAGTGCAGCAAGTGAATGTTTTCACTCAAGAGTAATTGAAAAACTTATAAATTTTCTCCAAAATAGAAATTAAAAGGAAAAAGAGCAAGGCAGGTCTTAGTATATAACATGTCTTTCTTCTATTTTGTGCTTACTAATACACCACTCCCTCAATCCTACAAAGATTATTCTCATTTTAACAAGGATTAAGAAAAACTCCATTAATGTTATTGAAAAAGCCAAATTTAAGAACATTTTGTTTTTCTATTACCCTATAATTTATTAATTATTTCACTTTAATAATTTTATTTTATTGACAACAATACTCATTAAATTAAATATGGCCATACTAAGAAAACTAAATATTTTAACTACAATTTAAAAAGAAAATAACTTATTTTTATGGGTTGAACGAAAATAGAATACAAATTATTCTGTGAGAAAAGCTACAATGCTGTGAGAAATAATTTTAGATAATAATGCCCTTTCTACTTTTGTACTGTTCTGAAACCATTCTTCAATTTATACAAGTTGAAGTAATTCCACACCCTATTATTTAATGTTATTTCCATTGACTCCACCCTTCATTTCCCTGTATCATTTGAATTGTTGATCTGGTTATTCAATTTATTCTGCCATGCTATGGTAATGTTATTATTATATATGAGAATTAATTAGTTGACTTATTCAATGTATGTATCCTATGAGTGTGTTTGATGTTTTAAATCTTTATTTATCTATGTGGATGCATTGTACAATGTATTTTTTAATATGTTAAGGCAAAAATATAAAATTTTCGTGATTCAAATTGTGGTGCATTGGTGTCAGATGCTCAAAATTTCAAGTAAGAGATCTGAATTCGAACCACACTCATCTCTCTCTTAATTTGCCCCCTCTCTAATTTTCTCCCTGTTTATTAAAAGAAGGGATAAAATATATAATTTCAAACAGATTGATAGAAGCTCACAATGTTATATTTACACATATATGTGAGTTTTAACTCATATCAAGCCAAGCAACTGACGCGACATCTCCTTAAATGTCTTTACCGAAGCAAAAGAGAGGATTAAAGATAACGTTTATAGTGCCTATACACCATAGATACGATGCTTTTGCTGAAATATGCCAAGTTATAAATGAAGACTACAATGAAATGTCTATTACTTTTCAAGTGATACTAAAAAATATGCAATGTAAATTGGGATGTGAATTGAGGGGAATGCCGTGAATATTCGTTAAGGATGTGACGATTAATTAAAAGTTTTTTTTTAAAGGGTGTCTTTCCACTTGCGTTGACGAATAATTATTTTTTCTATGTAGTTTTTGGTTCTTAATCTGTCAATAATATGTAATATAAGTCACCGTCCTTAGTTATAATTTGAAGTATTTTTAATTTTAGAAAGTATGTTTATGTTATCTATCACAGTAAGTGATTATTATACACGACTTATATTAAATGAAGAGTCTAGATTTTTTTTGCTTAAGTGAAAAGAGATAGTTCCACCTCACAAATAAAAGAAAAGAAGAAGATATAATTTAATAAAAAAATTTGAATAAATTCATCACTATGTGCATTTTCATGAAAAATATTTTGGAAACCTTCCAACATTTACCATTTTTTCTATTTACAAATGATTGACCATTTGCATCAGTTAGTGACGACGGGTCAATTGGCGAAGTAAAAATCTCTTATTTTTTTTTCAAGTACAATTACATTCTGCATTGTAAAAGTATAATTGCGTATAGATATACATGACACTGAAACAGAACGCAAAGAAATCAATAATAACACACCAAATAAAACAATAATACAAACCCTTATATAAGGGATTACAAACTATGTAGACAAACCACCATATAAGGGGAATCCAATTATAAGTTATAACAGTATGAAATATAACAAGGAATGCGAGTAAAACCTTTAGACCAATCAAGACTCCATTGATTTTATTGCACTGAGAGAATGGGAAGCGAAATAACATACCATAGTTTAATCTGTTTTGAATTGTGCTTGCAAAGTATTCTCATTAGTATATATTTTTGTTAGTTCAGTTGTCGTCTCATCTTCACAAGCTCTAATCAATAATGCACATGAAAGTTTGAATATCCAACACCATTTCATACGGTTTCAAAAGATTTAAAATTAAATACTAAAAATAACGTGCATCACAGGTGTTTCATAGCTAAAAGTAGCAAAATGAAATAAATATGAAAGATTTTTTTTGAATTTTTGAATTTTTTTTTTTTTTTGGCGTGAAGAAGAAATGTAGTCCATAGGTTAACCATGGCTGAGCCAAAAGGGTGGGTCCATACATAGATGAAAACATGCATGCGTTTATGCGTAGTCTCCCCCCATGGGAGTAAGTATATAATACATACTACCTCTTTCTCCATTGTCCTTTCCTTAAGACTCATCTCTCTCTCTCTCTCTCTCTCTCTGCCGCATACTCTTCTTCTTCTTACCAAAAAATTACTTTGGAAATTAATATATAAAATTAATTTAAATTAACGTAAATTAAATCGAATCTTCTGGCTTTGAAGTATTGAACAAATTGCAGCTGAACCAAAAAAAAAAATATATATTGACCCCTTTTTTGGGCTATTGGAAAGTAGGAAAGGGAAAAATATAGAGTTGGGGGCAATATATATAGAGGAGGAAGAACATTGCCCTCGATACTTAAAGTTGCCTCCACTCAGATCTTACTGGTATTTCTCCAATCGGCGAATATTTTGATTTGGGTGTTCGCGATTTTATTTGTTTTGTTTGGTTTGTTGTTTGTTCAAATAAGTTCGATTACTGATTTCTTTTGTGGGTTCCTTTTTTTTCTTTGTTTGATTGTTTCCAGGGCCATCTGATTGGGTTGATCGTCTAAGGATCCGATACTTTTTTATAGTATCTGATAATATTGTTCATTTGCTCTTGGATAGTTTGATATTTTAGTTCCTCATACTCAAGGTAGGTTCTTTTTCGATTTTCTATTCTGTGTTTGATTCTCTATTTCAATCTGCATTTTTATCGACTTGATTTTGGAAGGAGCTAGTAAACAAAAGCATAAGTTTGGTGGCCTTTTCTTTTCCATTTCTTTTCTGCCGAAGTCTCTGCTATTTGTTGGATCAACACTTGGTAATTTTGTTAGCTGCTGAAATATAGAAATATTGAACTTTGTGTTAAACTGATTTTAGGATTGTTGACTGTGAATGCAGCATCTGGAATTGTTCAGAATTGTGGAACGATGCAGTCTGACCTGGGCAAGTTATTTGTTGGTGGCATTTCATGGGATACCACTGAAGAGCGACTCAAGGAATACTTTGGTACATATGGAGAGGTTTTAGAAACTGTAATTATGAAGGATCGAGCCACAGGGCGTGCTCGTGGATTCGGTTTTGTTGTTTTTGCTGATCCTGCTGTTGCTGAGAGAGTCATAAAGGATAAGCACAGAATTGATGGCAGGATGGTATGTCATTCACATTTGTTGAGTTCTTCATGAGGTATTATCCTCAGCGTATTTGCAACGTGGACTTTTGCATGCGTCTGGTCCTTTCTATATTATCTTCTGCCAATTTCTGCCAATTACAACGTCACAAAGATAAAAAAGAGTGGTGTTATCTCTTAGCTGATGTATTGGGGTGGGGTTATAACTAGTTGCAATTACTATGTAATTGTTAAATTCGAATTCTTATCTTAGAATGAAACATCTAGCTATGGAGAAGAGGAAAATGTGGTAACAAATATTATGTTCTTTTGCTTAAATCTAAAGAAGCATGATTACTTTCCTTATTATTAACATCCATTTCGGTAATTAAAGACTTTGTGACCCAAAGTTTTTCCCCTTTTGTATTCTTTTGGAAATTTTACTTGAAAATCATTTTAAAAATTGCTCATACTTCAAAACATATTTATCCTTATTAAGCTTCCGCTTGGTTTAAGGTGGAGGCAAAGAAGGCTGTTCCTAGGGATGATCAGAGCACAGGTAGTAGAAACAGTAGCCGTATCCAAGATTCTCCTGGATCAGGGCAAACAAAAAAGATTTTTGTGGGGGGTTTGGCATCCACAGTTACGGAGGGGGATTTTAAGAAGTATTTTGAGCAGTATGGAACAATCACAGATGTTGTGGTGATGTATGATCACAACACTCAAAGGCCTAGAGGGTTTGGATTCATCACA
>CAVNYN010269654.1:0-13189 GCA_963692815.1 Nyctanthes arbor-tristis
TCTTGTAACATGGACTGCCGGTTGTGCACTTGCTGTATGGCATGTGGAGGATCAAGAACTGTAACTTCAGGATGAGTCTGCCGATAGTCCTTAAAAAGGAGTAAATAAACATGTAAGGAATTTAAGAAATTCAGGTACAGCTTTAAACACCAACATAATGCATAGTGCAACTCGACATGTAGAATTTTAAACATCTGAATAGGAAAATCTATACTCTTAAACTTGAAGGTCAGAAACCTTAGTTGCATTCTCTCGCTTCTGTGAACATGAAAACCAATTGAGAAAAATTGGTGGCACTAGATGACAACAGTTACCGCGCCGCCCACCGAAACACCACCTAACCTCGAAACCCACTTATCATTCGAATGATTAACAAAAATGTAAATAAAATAAGCAAGTCTGATCCATATCAGCTTCACTCATTCATGTATGCAACAATGAGATCAAACAAAATATATATGTTCTCATGAAAATTAAAAAGATATCATGCATTCAAAATGCAATTCTGCAAAATGAAAAAATATTTATTCCAGGTAATTTATTCAATTAGAAGAATAAATGCATGGAAAAAGCTGCAACTACACATGACATGCAGCATATTAGCACCTAATCGCCATTCTGTTATTAAATGCGTCCTGAAGATAAAAAAGGGTGCATCTTGATAGGTGATAGTCTAGACTCCTTGCCTAAAGTGGTTTTTTGGGCAGGCAAATTCACTGAAGATGCTAAACAAAACGTGTGAGAAGTACCTAAATAAGAATCAGAGCGCAGTAGATCTCCAAAATAACTAAATTTATGTAAGAGGTGAAAAACAGGCTAGCGTTATACATTCATTATTAAATATAAAATTAAACATAAAACAAGTTCCTACATAAATTTTAAAGTTGAGCCCAACGTTAGTAGCTAGCAAAGGTTTCTACTCTCCCTTCAACAAAAATCTTTTTATAATTCATTCTGATCGATAGTTGCGTATTCATGGTCGCATGTGAAGGCTTTGTTTTGCATGCAGATAAATATATCAACTTGAGTTTTTTTAAAACTTGTTGACTGTAGAACTCTTTATCCAAAAAATAGTTTCTTGTTCTTATGCACCGATCATTGTCTCTCAAACTGCAAAAATAACACACTGGAATCTATTATCCAATGTGGCTAACAATTCATAAGCAAAAGAGAATAACTAATTATCACAGTGTAAATTAAAAAAAAAAAAAACCCTTAAAGAAGAATACGGATGCCTAAAAAGCGAAATTAGGTTAGCAATTTCTTTTTAAGAAGATATACGGATGGTGGCGACCCTGGGAAGAAACCCACTGGAAAAATTAGACCAGAAGTACTTTGAAGGATAGCATCCACTCTACTGGAACTGTAGGCTTTCACCTCAAATATCAAGTCACAAACCATGATCGCGGAGAGCAAAGCACTCTGCAACTTGGGTCAAATCACAGTAAGTTAAAAGCAAATTAACATTGGTTCTTCAGTCATTGATAATGTGTCCAGTCCACATCATCAAGTGTGATAGCCTAAGCCAAAGTCGTCCCATTCTAATCATAAGATCTAAGTTGTTGACGTTTCCTCAATTTAAATGTAGGTAAGGAATGATGTCTATTTGGACCAACCTCAATCACACACCTCCATTCCTTTCCGGACAACTGCATTGACAATTGACATTTGTTAGATGTTATATACACAAAATGTAGGGAATATGTGCCAAATAGTTAAAAGGTAGAGTTACAACCCTGTCCCGGAAAAATTACATTAGAAAATGGAATGGTTTGAAAAAATGAGTAGAGTTCACCTTATGTAACACAATGTCAAAGGGACCTTGATTCGAAAGAGGTCTACTTTGATCAATTTCAACAAATAGTATTCCCTTGAGCCTGCATTTTATACAACCAAAACATAATAAGATACGATACTTCGCCTACGTGGCTTAATTGAGTGAAAAATTGCAATGCAACAGTGCATAGAAATCCTTAATGTAATCCTTGCAATGGAGGGGGATTAAAAGATATGTTAAGGGGGATTAAAAAATATGTTAAAGTGTAGGCTGCAGTTATATGTAGCCTTCCAATGTCCAAACTTCAATTGTCTTCTACATTTGCCATTTTTCTTGCTGATCATCTTTACCATCTGACAAATAGTATTCCCTTCCTAAAGAATATCCCTTGCTTATATCCTCATAAACCTATGAACACAAAGTAGGAAAATGTCCAAACACAGAGGAAACTGACAAATAACCTATATAAATACCAGAATTTCTTTATTATAATCATGAGCATTAATCTGCGTCAGGATCTGCACCACAAATATCTTTCTAAAAGGTTTATCATGTTCGAGAACGTTCTTTCCTAGATTGGCCACTAGAGGGATATTCCGTGTGGGATATTCATACATACTAAGCAGACATTAAATTCTAAAAACCGTAAGTTTCAAACCCGCACGCAAGCACCATTTTTGTTCTCCAGAAATGATCAACATATTTGCTGACAATCGAAAATTACATGAATTGAGAAACTCACAACTATTATTTCAGGATTGAAAATCCCAATATTTCTGACAGAAGATGTCAGAGAATAACACAGATCAAATATTTCAGATCACTTAAACGCAAACACGAATAAAAAAAATGTCAAAAATGGCACAGCTTCTTACCAGTAATCATTCCGGGGTTGGGGGGGGGGGAGATATGGAAACAATGATTAATCAACCTAAAAATTTAAATCACTTTTCTTTCTCTCAGTACATTATGCACTGTGTATGTATATGCATGCGTATACAGTGATGAATTACCCTACGTAATTGAAACCGTAATTCATAAATTTTTAATTACCTTCACGATTAGGAAAAGAAGAGCGGAAAAAGTACCTAGCTAAACCTTCAAGCTTCGGCTGCAAAAAGCTCTTAGTTTTCTTAGACGTAAGAGCATACCCCACCACAACGACCTTCACCGGCGGCGGAAATGCTCCTCCCACCACCACCGAAGTATACTTTCTTGGCACAGTTGCCAACATTTTTTCCTCCTCGTTCCTCACAACCACCCCCTCCTCCTCTTTTTCCTCAATATACGCTATTTCACCCCTCATCCTCATTCATATATTAACAAACAATTCAACCGAAAATCAATCTTCTCCTTCCACGAAACCAAAAACTGATTTATTTATTCATCATTTTACCTCTCTGTATATTTGGGAAAAGGAAAAAGAAAGCCACGAATTTCTTCCAAGTGCAGATGTCACCCAATTTCCCGACTTCGAATTTCTCAAATTTATGGAAGAATGCAGAGAGAGAGAGAGAGAGAGTAGAGTGAGCAGTGAATGCGGAAAGTTATTTGGAAATGTAACTCGTGGACGGAACGATGGGTAGTACTTCTATGGAGCCGTGTACGATGTCCAAGGTGATATGCCCATGGGATACATTGGGTAAATGGCCCAACACACCCAATGAGAATTGTCATCTTATCTATTGAACACGATAACATAGTATTTCATGGAATGTGTAAAGGGATGGGGTGTTATTTATAGTGGAAGAACGCTAAATATGATCTAAAGTATTAAGGCCCAAAATTATAGGGCTTGTCCGTTTCGATTATAAACAAATCCGTGAATTTTTTATAAAATGGTTAATTTCACAAGTCTTCTCCAACTTTTGAGTTAAAAATTAGTTAGGTCTCTAACTTTTTTTTCGACCTTTTGAGTCTCTAACTTTTCAATAACTCACACGATAGGTCCCGCTCGATGGTTTTCGTCAATTTTACGGTTAAGTCCATAGTCAAATTACCATTTTATCCCTTATATTTTTAAATTAAAAAATGAAAAGTTTAAAAACAAAAAATATATATAAAACTTTTAAAAAAATGAAAATAAGGGACTACCGGAAATGCAGCATAAGGGAGGAGGAGTGCCCTCGGGCTACCGGAAATGGCAGAAAGGTGTTGCTATTTCTGTTAGTGATTTGCCGCTGCAAATGGCAAGATAGCAGCCAAAAAAGGATGAGGCTTCTCTTGTGGTGCTTTTTCCGAAAACACAAGGGGGTCCCTCCATTTTCATTATTTAAAAAAAAACTTTTTATATATATATTTTTAAATTTTTTATTATTTTTAAAAAGTTTTTATATATATTTTTTGTTTTAAAATTTTTTATTTTTTAATTTAAAAATATAAGGGATAAAATGATAATTTGATTAAGGACTTAAGAGAAAAATTAACGAAAACCGTAAAAAAAACCTATCGTGTGAGTTATTGAAAGGTTGGAGACCAAGAGATCGAAAAAAGGTTAAGAACCCATCAAATTATTAGCTCAAAGGTTGAGGATGATTTGTGAAATTAACCCATTGTAAAAGTAGCATACTATTTTTACAGGGGAATTTGACTGTAAAATTGAAATGAAATAAGCCGATTTTTTCAAACAATCATTTATTATTTTTGATATTTATTGAGGGAAAAAACTTTCTTTACCGTTGGAGATGGACAGTGAGGACTCCATAGGTTCACTAAATATAAGGATATATATTTAATAGTAGATCCGTGTTATTTTCATCTAAAAGATTATGTAAACCGCGTTGTACATGTATAAATTTGATTCTCAATCAAATTGATTCAACTCCTAAATTAACAAGCTTACTAGATTTTTTTCAGAGTTATAGTATACATTCATATCAAAATTGACGTATGAGTGTGGATATCATTTTATAAATAAAGTACAATATAGCAGTTGTATTGTATAAAATTACTAATTGATATGCGAATTACAATTTACCATGGAATATTCGTAGTAAAATATCTGAGTTCATAATTCTGGTCTCCTTCAAACTTGTCGTACAAATTTAAACGTCTAACCTATATAAAGTTGTAATAAATAACAGTCAAATAATTAGTTATGGCAATTTGACCTATCAATCTATAAACCTGTATAGACATGTCTATAATACGATTGACTCGTCACGCCTAATCGGGGCAAAATAAGGAGTATGAGGCAACATTATCTGATCCGTCCTGAGTCCAGGGCGGGTGCGAGTCATGTTAGACCCACACTATAGACCTCGTGACCTACCAAGCATTTTTTTATTTTCAATAAATTTATTTAGAAAAATGTGTAGAAATTATTAGATATGGCAATTTGACTAATTGACCATTAAATCCGTGGTAGTTTATTTTCATTTTTTATTATATTATTTTTTCGAAAGGATTTTTCTGTCGAATTGAAAGAATCATGTTATTATATTAGTTAATGTTAGAAACTTTAAAATTCTAAATAAATGTTTTGTTTTATTTTACGTTCATCAATTAATAATGTGTTGCATATAACAATAATTGAAAGGGGAAAAAAATTAATTAGTCCTTTTGTGCGTCACGGTAGCGTCCTAGCCTGTCCCACGACCCGACTTGTCTTGACCCGCCATATGAATTTGTAGGTTTGGGGTAGGTCTGGGTGACTTCAAGACTCATAGGGTGGGTCCAGAGTATGGCTAACCCTCTCTATTTCTTTCGTTATAAAATAGTCATATCACAATCAACTATTGTAACTATAAGTTTAGTCTCTTACTTGTGCGTTGTACGAGAAGATTAATTTTCAAAAAAATTCAATAATAATGAATAATAAAATATTAGACAAATACACATTATCGTATTTGCATAGTAAAAATAATAAATATACAATTTTAATTTAGTATTGACCCATTAAATTAATATTTTATCAATACTATATTAATAGTTACATGTTTATGTACTCAATTAATATTTTACTATATTTCACTTTTAAATCATCTAACTTATTTAATATTATTAGTTAAGAGTCTAATAATATGTATCGGGTGAGTATATACCTGTATTCACTCGATACCCGTTCATATAATTTTTTTTATACTCATCAGAAAGTATTTTCTCGACGTATCATTTATATGAGTAAAATTCAAAATTGATAGTTATAATTAAAATGTTAAATAGAAATATATTTGTAAAGAAATGCAAGTTAGACTTTTTAATATAAAAAGGATCATATATGTGAGACATTCTAAAAAGGAAAATAATATCAAATAATCACAATGGAGAGGTTAATTTTTCTTTTTTGTGTAGTTCATTTTCTTCTAGTGGATTTCTTGTCCTTTTGTTCACAAAATTTTTACTAAAATTCATTATTATCTTCGTCAAATAAAAATATCAATCAATTAGTATTCAACATGTACGTTACACGAGAAATTCTCAATGTTTCATATAAAAACAATTCATTACATAAATTGCGAAAAACAATAATTAGTCACAATAATAATCAAATCAAATGAAATAACAATATAAATTCAGTTGATATTTTGAAGGCTTCACATCTATGGAAAAAAAAGACTAAAAAATAAATTATTTGCATCATCTACAACCTAATCGTTGCAACATAAATGATATAGAAATAAAGATTAAAAAAATAATCACAAAAGATTTTCAAGTTAGATCATAGATGTCAAGAAAATAAATTTTAGCTATATATTATTATAATAGAATTACATTATGTGTCTTTAGTTGTTGGCGTGACGCAAATAAATGGATTTTTATTACCAAAAAAGGAAGAATAAATAAATCAGTTTATTTGCTCCAAGTTATTCTTAACTAAGTTTTCATTTATAATATAAGTTATTTGAAATAGGTTTCTAAGTTATTCTGAAATAAATTTTGGTTTCGATATTATTAAGGATTCTGTAAATGAAATTTTGAAAATAGAGCAAACATAAATAATAAATAAATAAATAGAGATAATACCAGACAATTAGTTTATAATGCGCTTATTTTCAAATAATTTAGTAACGGGAAGAATAATTCTAAAAAATACTAATTCATAAGAAATTAAATAGTTACTCATCGTCAAATTTACATCGGTAGCGGATAATAAAAAATTATAAAAACTCATAATTATATATAAATACTAAAAAAATAGAAATGGGGGAACTCAAATAAAAAATAAATATAAAAAACTAATAAACTAATAATATAAATTATTGAAAATTCGTGATAAATATCTAAATAAGAAAAGTTTAAATTTTAAAACTTGAAAAATAAAACTAATTGAAAACTAATTGGGACACCAATTGAATCTAAATTATTGTGCAATATCATGGTGATGTCAGCAAAAGAGCGGAAAAATTGCAATTGAGAATCTAAATCTATTTGAAAACTGTTGTATTATATATTATTATATTATATTATATTATATTATATTTGTCACGCCCCGCTAATTTTACAATATTTGCGAATATCTTATATTGATTTACGAATTTTAAGCGGAAGCTTTAATTCAAACAGTGGGAACGGGACGTGCAGAACAATTCAATTTATCTTGTCTTACAGAGTTTAATATACAAAGCTAATTATATAAGTTAACAAATCGTTAAACTTTTAATAAGAAAACATTAAAGCTAGGTTTTCAAGAAATATAAAAAAACACAAAAAATTGTATTAATAAATATAATTCATTAATTACTAAAATGCGTCAAGTTATTAGTACAGGAAAAGTGGAGTTCCAATTAATATAAAGATTATAACTCACTATTTTCTTATATGTTATAAGATATAAAAACATATATACTATAGAGATGGACATGAAATTATTAAATTTATAGTAACTTCAAAGATAGATTTATACTGCATGCATAACTCTAATCCATTTCACGAGCACGATCCAACTTCTGTCTTACCTTACTTTTTAGATGTTATAACTTCAATCATCTACAAAAATTGTAGTAAAGAAGGGAATGAGTACGAAGTACTCAGTGAGTAACAAAAACCCTTTGATTTACCTTTTATATGAAGGATTTATTTTCCAAAAAATCATTAAATGCACAAAACTTTTCAATGCACAGATGAGCCCTATCACTAGTTAACTACTACCTGTAGTGGGCGCCAGAACAATATCAATTCAATCATGGCCATGTACAATTAAGTAGATCCACATTTGAATCCCGGTAGACCCCTACCGAAATTCCAGACAGATCAATACAGATACAGAGCAGATATCACATTAATCGTAGCCCATCTCAGTATCATTAGATGGCTCCTAATGTGGCAACAGAGCAGAGCAAAACAGATACAGAACGGGTAGAGCAACTAGTGATTCAAAATGCAATATATCAATATTCTTTTCAATGCATCAGAATCCATATTCATTGCTTTAATCAAATGCATACTTAGCATTTCAAAACGTCATCAATGTTAAAAAGGAAATCAAAGTGATAGTTACTCACCTCAAAGGTTCCTCGAATAATCCTAAGTGGAAAAACGTCATTAAAACCTTGATATGCTTCAATTAAAACTATTTTTCAAGCTGTAATCTCTCCATATATGGTAAGAGACTCTTTTCAAAGGATAAACTAGTGTTATGATGAGTTTCTATGGTTGATTTCCTTCTTCCCATGACTTTGGACTAATTTTGAGATTTGGGAGAGAAATTGGATGGTTTGGGTGTTGAAGGAAAGATTAGGGCCTTAGGCTTATATATAATAGTTGAAATTGAGTTAGTTTTAATAAAATTTGAGTTCTGCCAACCACATTGTGACACATGGCGCTACATATACCGCACACTTGGCGGGAATTTATCTGAGAAGTCCCTTCCCTTTGCATTATCTTTCAATTAAGTCACCATACTTTAGTTTATGTCAATTGATGACCGAATTATTTCTCTGCCGTCAATTGAGTAACAATCTTTTAATTTTCTAATACAATTTAAGAATACTTATGGCATTTCAAATGGTTCATTGTCCAAATAACGTTTACATTATCAATACATTCTCAATAATCATATTCTAATTTCAATTCATTGTCCAAGCATTAATCATGTGATCATATTCATATAGGTGATAATCTTGCCATCCAATGCCATCACAATTCTTGACAGTCTTATAATCATTCAATTGAATGGCAACTAGCCTCAAAATTTTACCGGGTGTTACAATATTATATTAGAAAGAGGCAAAACAGTACGTGCATGAATTTGATTCTTATTAAAACTTGATTCAATTTCTAAATTAACAAGTTTATATTAAAAAAAAAATAATAAGACATCATTTTTTAACGATCACCTGTACCCATGTTTTGTTTTTGTTATAACATTTGAAAAGATTATAATTTTCTCATAGAACCACGAACCAAATATTTCATGAATTCGTGAAATTGCTAATATATTAGAGCTTGTTTGGTGCTATTTATTTTTACAATTTATAAATTCACCTATTATAATTTGACTGTTAATTGACAATTACTCAACAATCACCACACATTTCAAATTTTAATTAAATCTCCACAACTCATTTTCACTCATTATAAATTCCCTTTATAAATTGATTTTATAAATCTAACCAAACAGGTCATTAATTTTTACCTGTATAAATTACGGTTGACAATAACGAGAATAAAAAAATTTCATATTCAATTCACTTGCTCAAGTTAATTCTAGTCAGAGTATGAATGGTGGCATAAGAAAGGGTAATTTGCAGCAGAGGTCCCAATCTTTGCATCCATTAACACTTTCATCTCTTACCTTTAACTTTGGCCTAAGAGACCCAACTTTTAAGAAATTAACACTTTCATTGAGATGGATGTATCTTATTGTTAAACCGTTAGCAACCATTTGACAATCAATTCAATGAGATTATATTATAATTGAAATTAAATTTCAAATCACGTCACATGAAAGTATAAGAAAGCGACATGAAAACCGAAAAATGATAAGTGTCTTATGAAAAATGTCAAATTATGTTATTATATACACATATCACTTTTATACTCTCATTTGATATTAATTTGAAATTTAATTTCAATTATAATAGAATCATATTTAATTGACTACTAGATTTAATTGATTGCCAAATAATAGAATCATATTTAATTGACTGCCAAATAATCTTTAATTAATGGTTTAATGATAAAATACATCTATTTGGATGAAATTATCAGTTTTCAAAGGTATGGGACCCCTCGGTCTAGATTTAAAGATTGGAGATGAAAGTGTAAATGGTTGTAAATGTCTGGAACCTTTTCTGCAATTTACCCATTAAGAAATTATTTTGTTTAGCTTTTCGATCCTGACAAATTTGCTTTGGTTGTAGGTAATTATTTTTTATTCTTTCTCTTGATTAAATAAATCACACACTATCGTCTGAATTAGTGTTAACAATGTGAGACTGTGACCATTTAATTGGAGTCAAATGTAAAAATCGACTAGTTCCTGATTTAGTAGGACAAAATTTCAAAAGTTTTTAGGTGAGTGGACTTTCTATTTTTTTAACTAATTTTGACACCGTCATTCCATATTGCGAAAACGCATGTAACACAATTTTCACATGAAAAATAATAATAATAATAACAACAATAATAATGAACTTACTAGATATTTCATTGGTTGTAACTTTTATTATAATAATTCAATAATGCCCCGAAGACTCGTGTGTGATGTGTCACAAGTTATTTTCACCTATAAATAATGAATTGCAATGTATTTTAGTGTTTGTCGCTTAATAAAGAAAATATATTAATATTAATATTATATATATATATATTAATTAGATGCATTGAATTCTAATAATGCTATAGGTCTTTAATTTTTAATTATAATTACATCTGATTTGACGTTATGTTGATTTTTAATTAAATGCGAGTTGGGTGGGTTTTTTATCATTATGTTGGTTCATTGGATATAATTCTTAGGCATCTACACTGTTTGAAATGTAGATTGATTGTACTTGCCATTTAAGAAAAGAAAAGTAAGAAAGAAAAACAAATTTGACATTTATTTCAAATTGGGCTGCCAATGTTATAAGAGAAATTCTAGAGGACATGAAAAGGGGAAATACTTAGGTGATATTTTTATGTGGTACACTTGTATTGAATGATGAAAAAGTAGTCATGTAATTATCACCCAATGAATGTGTGCCACATGAAAATGTCACTTAATGATGTCTCATTTTCATGTCCCATTATAATTGCTCATGTTATAAACCAACTTGATCGTCATTGATTTATTGTTCTCAATTGAATCCATCTTGATTTTGAACAAACATTTTATAGGCCTTCCACTGAATCAACCAGTCTTGTTCTCTTTCATCGACTTCTTCCTTTGCAAATTCTCCAAAATTTTGAGGCTCACATGAATATATTTACTCTGCAATTTGCACATCATAATATCTTCTATGTAGAGCATTTTCAATGACAACAATATTCTAGTATTCCAGGTATTCGTCTAATTGACAAAATCAAGAATCAACATATGGATTCATGAGACTCAATTTCTGACGTTGAACACACATGTGGGTGTTTGATTGGCTAAGACGAGTATCTTATCTTTGGTACTTTAATTTTAGACTCTAAAATTAAACATCGGAAGAGGTATTCGAATTTCAAAATGAAATTTAACATCGATTTAGGTGACAATATATATTTAATGATAAGTGGATCTACTTATATGCATGCACACCTCACCCATCTTATTAAACTTATTATTTAATATAGCATGAAATTCATTTTTTCTCTAGCCGCCCGTTTTCTAGGGAGGATGTCTATCTCAATGAGCCATCTATCAAATCGTTGCAATTGATGTTTTATTCCGGAGAGAAGGAAAACATCTTCAAAAAGTGGGTTATTATCCAATGATGAATGTTATTTTATATTTCCTTGAAAATGGTGCTCAACCTACCAGCACTAGAACTGGTGTTGTTGAGTATTGTTAACGATATTTTATAGCATTACTCTTCCCTAATTAATTAATTAATTAATTCATTGGGTTTTCAGTTCCGTCCTAATTTGTTGCAAGTGGCAATGCACTGTTTCCTTTTCTTTTACTTCGTGCTAATGAAAACTTGGAAACAACTGAAAAGCATTAGGTACTCAAACAGCTACTAGTACATTCACTACAAGAAAAAACGCCTATACCAACGGCAAAATTCCGACGAATGTCAATCCGTAGGTAATTACCGACGGTTAATAAAAATCCATCAGAAATTTCTAACAGAAAAATATCCCGTCGGAAATTGCCGACGGCAGGAGGTGCCGTTGGAAAATATACGACGACTTGTCCAGTCCGTTGGTAAATACCGACGGTCCGTCGGTAAACTTAGACGGAACAGCTAAGTCGTCGGTAGTTTCCGACGGATACAATACTCGTCGTTATTTCCCGACGGCAACCGTAAATCGTCGGTCGTTACCGACGGCAGCCAACGGCCGTCGCTAAGTACCGACGGATATCACTGAACCGTCAGTAAGTACCGACAGTATCATTTGACCGTCAGAAATTACTGACGGATTTTACCTACCGTTGGCTATTTCCGACCAATTTTCCGTGCCGTCGGCAATCTCCGACCGGTTTTTGGCCGTCGGAAATAATCAATATTTTTTCAATAATTTCTAAGAATTAATAAATGATGTGATGAAATAAGTATATGTTTTAATTTATGAAATTTAACAGTTTGTAATTAATTTTTTAAATTTTTTATACAATTTTGTTTGTTAAAATTACTCTGTCGATGTGATTTATATAATTTTATATTGGTATATAAAATTACATATAGCAAAATTATTCATCATCAAAACATGTTATCTAAATTTTTCTACTCTTAACGATTAAGTAGTGAAATAAACCTTCCCCTAAAAAAATAGTGAAATAAGTCTTTAATGACACAAAAAACATTTGATATAAGTCACTTTTTTTAAAACCACGAGTATAAAATTTTTAATTATCTTAAACACTATTATAGAAAATTTGAATTACTGATAAAACAATAACTTTTTCAAACTCACAATTTGCAAATGATCATAAATTTTAAAGTGAAAAACATAGAAATTAATGTAAAGAGTGTATAAATTTTTAATGTGTAATAATATTATTTATTGTTTAAATTGCAAAAACTATAGAATATATATTAAATATATTATAGATACAAATAAGAAACAAGAATGAATAATGGCCCAGCGGTTGGGAACTCTCCCCCCAACCTTGAGGTGAGGGGTTCGAACCCTCCCCTTTGCAACAATGGAAAGAAATTAAGTTTCAATACATAAGCAGGTCGGGTCGCATGCGCGGGTTGCCGGGTCATGAGCTCGGGTCGGGTTAACCTCCCGTCGGTGATCACCGACGGAATCTAACAGTTGTCAGAATTTACCAACGGCCAGCAGAAGCCGTCGAAAATTACCGACAAAGTGACTATTCCGTCGGAAATCACCGAC
>CAVNYN010269655.1:0-55228 GCA_963692815.1 Nyctanthes arbor-tristis
ACAAATAAGAAACAAGAATGAATAATGGCCCAGCGGTTGGGAACTCTCCCCCCAACCTTGAGGTGAGGGGTTCGAACCCTCCCCTTTGCAACAATGGAAAGAAATTAAGTTTCAATACATAAGCAGGTCGGGTCGCATGCGCGGGTTGCCGGGTCATGAGCTCGGGTCGGGTTAACCTCCCGTCGGTGATCACCGACGGAATCTAACAGTTGTCAGAATTTACCAACGGCCAGCAGAAGCCGTCGAAAATTACCGACAAAGTGACTATTCCGTCGGAAATCACCGACAAGGCGATTTCCGACGAATTTTCTGACCATTCTTTCCCCATCGGAAACACACTTTTCCGACGGATTTTGACCGTTACCAACGGATTTTTGCCGTCGGTATAGACGTGTTTTTTAGTAGTGATTTGATCTCTTTGATCACTCAGGCAAAACTATTAATTTCCCAATTCTGAACTTTGATTTGATGTTCCCTAATTTGGAGAGATGAATTACACACTAGAACTAACTAGCTAGTTTGTAGGTTCTTATTCAAAATGTTACACATTACATTTGATAATTAACATCAATATATATAGTACTAAAATTTATTGAGCATTTTTGAAGGGCTTGTAGGTCTTGACATCATGGGCAAGCCCCTGAATTGATCCGGCAGCGGCCACGAGCGAGACGATGAGACAAGCCCAGCTGAGTATTTTAAGCCATGTCCAAGTGAAGGAATACTTGGGTATTTTGGCCTGTGCAATGTGCATTTCTATGGGGAAGTAGACTGTCAATGGGTAAAACGAGGCCGCCCCGAGCAGGCCCACGAAATCGTTGAAGAACGGAAATATCATGGCAATTACCGCGGTTACTACCACGTAAATTGTTCTCCATACGAATCGGAACATGTTGATGTAATAAGGGCCGCATAGGGGAATGTTGATGGCGTGTTCGATCGTGATGAACTTGCTCTCGGGCCATTTCTGGCTGCAATGTCTCTCGACGAATCCGAATATGGGCTGAGCAAAGACCTGTTGATTTCAATGGCAAATCACTACTCAAGTTATTATTAATATAAGCATAGTTATCAGACTCGACCTAGTCTAGCGTGGTCATGATCTATTTACCTGATAAGCACCAATTAAGTGGATGGCAATACAAACGTTGGCGAAATCAATCAACCAAAAGGGTTCGTAGAATCCGAATCCGGTGAGAAAATTCCCGGGAGCATCGTTTCCAAATGCAGCATATCCTATGCAACCACATAGGACATAGAATATGGTCGTGGTCGATACCCCTACACACGAGGCGTTTTTCATTACCTTGTTCTCCGGGGGTTCGGATTTGAGCGTGTCCTGCAAAAGAGACACGTTAAGCACACTCAAACATGCTCAAGTCTCGCTTTTGTAAACATAAGGTGGAAACACATGAAACGATTATTACTAATAAAATTTTGTTTGCTCGTTTTTTTTGTAGTTATATATAGAAGATATTTTAATTATTAGCATACTAGTTAACAGTTCTCCTATGGAGTCCATTAGATTATGGTGTCCAATAGATTATGTGGCAGGATTTCATTAGACACATTGGAAAATGTCTCAATGTGCCTAATAAAATCCTGCCACATACTCCATTAGACAAAATACATGGTGTCCAATGGATTTCATAAAAAAATTATACTAGCTAAACATGTACGGGTAGAAAAACTTATTAAAATATATCATTAGATAATTGTATAATAAATCTACAATATTTGCACATCTATAAAAAAATATAAAAATACAAGTGTATATTAATTGAATTAATAGAATCAATAGACTTAGTAATCGTGTGAAGTTCAAAATCGTTCAGAAGACAATTTACATTCTTTTATCAAATCTCTCATACATATGCAATAAAGAGGAAAATCTATTACCATATATCATTCAATACATTTGAAAACGTATGTTCAACGACAAATGTACAATATTATAAAATTTAAATTTGTCATCTCTACAATTAAAGTTAGTCATATAAAACATAAGATAATTCAACCCGAATAATAAATCATAAAAGATAAAACAGGAGTCGAACAAGATATTATAAAAAATATTTGTTGTAAGCATTTTTACTTATAATTTTTGGAAAAATAAAATGTGATGAGAATTTAAATAGAAAAATATATTATCTTCTAATCTAATTAATCTAGAAAATAGGGGGCAAAAACTAAGATAAGATAGGCATCAAATTTTAATTAATTTGAAAACGGAAGGAATCTCAACAACAAAAACGGCAACAGGGCGTGTTCTACCAACGCACCCTATACCCATTTGAATCGCGTATGAGGCAGGATAAGTAAAAAAATATACATTACCCGTCTCATTTTTAAAAATCCTAAAAAATGTAAAAAATTTCAAAACAATGTAAAATGCATAGAAAATACATTCAAATAACATTAATTTCACCAACACACACAGCAGATATGGTGAATGAACGAATTATGAGGGATTAGGGTTTGTTTTAGAATTAGCCTTTCATATTTGATATTTTAATTTATTAGTGAAAAAATCTTTAAAAAAATGGGGGGCAAAGTGGTTAAAGCTTGGGTGCTAAACTCAGTTGTCAAATCTTGTATGAGTTCCTTCATAAAAGTTTTTCTTAAAAAAAAAAAAGAAAAAAATACACCAAGATTTATTAAATAAAAAAGGTGGGAAAATCGCAGTACAAAAAGTACTGAGACTTAGTTCTCTTAATTAATTAATTAATATATATATGACACACATTCATACTACAAGTATGAGAATGCTTGTAATTTAGATATTTGACACATATACACGCAAGCATAATATCAATGATGCGTATATATAAAATAAAATTTTTGATTGGATTAGTCATGTAAAATAGTTAGAAGGAATGTTCAACTGTCAGATATCTAGTGTTGTAACGATATCAAACAGTGATTTGATATAATATCAACATGTCACCACACCTGCAAGTCATTTATGACATAATATCAACATGTCACCACACTTCTTCAAACCATATCAATGGCACTATATCATTTATCTAGTGTCGTAACCCACAAAACATCTCGTGGTTGATCATTTTCCTACAAACCAAGTTTTACACTATAATATATATAACCCGAGAATGATGACTTGGGGATCGATCAATAATCGCAGACGTACATATCATGTGGTACCAATTATATTTACATAATGAGACGATTTGATCACAGTATTATCAACAATGTGACGTGACGCTTGTAGACCCAAAATTTAAAAGACTAGTGGTCCAATTCTCATAAAGACTCTATTTAAGCCTCACACTAAAAGGTAGAAACAAGTTGAAGTATTGAAAGCAAGAATCAGTTCTAGCTAGCCTATAGTAGTGGCCTGGACCAGTAAAAAGGTGTATGGTCCATCATTCTTTTTGGCCTTGCTTGATTTTATATCTATCGGGTTTCCGTGATCTTGATCATAATCCTATACGTAGTTAAAGTAGATCTGATATCACCTGAGTTTGCTAAAATGGCTGTGATGTGGCACGTGTGCATGAATATGCACGTACACCTTTGATAAATTAACCTCGAGTTACTATATTTAGTAAACATTTACTAGAATGCATATATTCTAGTAGATAATGCGTTCCGTGACAATGGTCTTTAGGGTTTGTTTAGATTTATCCTTTACATAATTATTAAATATATACACATGCAAACACCTCATTAAATTCTAAGGCACACATTTCAAGTTTGGGACAAATGTCTCGGATTAATTATTTCAAACAAAGAATATCATCCAAGAATCGGGAATTCACTATCATCATCACACGATAGCTTCTGCGGGTACGTAATTTTATAATTAAAATATAAAGCTAGCTAGTTTATATATGACATAACTTGTTAAATATGTATTTTAAAGTGTACTCTCTCACGACATATATATGTCAAATATAGACAGTATGAAATATAAATGTCATGTTTAGTGTGCTGGCGCAGATCTTGTATATTTTTTTATTTTATTCTATTCTTATTTCTTATAATGTGACAAAAATTATGTGGCACCAGCTAGCGGTGCGGTGACACAAGAGGTCGTGTGTTAAGCTAGACACAAGTTTAGGTACATCCACAAAGAGTTAAAGAATGATCGACTTACCTGGATCTCAATTAGGACGGTAGAATAAGCATAAGCAAAGGCTATATCTCCGATGGCTTGGAAGCTTCTCCAAACCTTCTCGGAACCGGACACGTCCACCCCGACCGTTACTCCCGTTAGGTTTGTCCGAGCATGCCCGTGATCTTATAAATTGATTAAAAAATATATAGTAAGTTGAGTTGTACATGAATGGATGGCAGTCGAGAGTCTAATTAATTAGTGTCACTCACCTGCAATTACCTTAGCTATGGAGAGGCCTAATCCGATGGACGAGTAGGTGAAAGACATGACGGCTGCCACAATGGAGAGCCATGATAGCTTGTGGAAGTTGGGTATTTGGCTCAAAATTATCTGAATCGCTGCAAATACTACCATGTATGGATAGTTCGATATCAAACACTTGACGTTATGGCCGTGTTTATGGAAACAATTCGACCTCCCAACGGCTCTGTCGTAATTCGATAATTAAATTAATAACCCCAAAACACACTTTGAATTGAAGCTAAAGAATGTTGGAATCAACTTTAATTAGTGTATATATATACTCACACCATACTAATTGATGCAGTAATTGTGTATCCAATTGTAACCCCAATGAGATTTCCATATTGTGCTAGTCCACAAAGCTGAACTTTCACACCCCCTACAAGTATGCATCAAACCAAAATTATATAATCAACAACTTATCAACTAGTATCTACGTTTGAAAATTTGTACCAACCTAAATGAGACCTAACTACGTCCATGTAAGTGTAGTTCCGGGTGCCATGGACGGGTCCGGGGGAGCGATAGGTGTCGGCGAGGAGGGTGGAGGTGAAGTAGGTTATGAAGGAGAACACCGTGAGAACGGCCGGACCGGCCACCCAACCCAACTGAGCTATTGCCCATGCCAGAGAGAGTACACCCGACCCTACACTCTTTCCCTACACACGCTCTTCCGATCTCACCAAAGTACCTGAAACAATTAGAAATTTTGAGTCAAACCCAACAAAATCTCGCCATGTTAATTCCTCAGACGGTATATTTATGTGACTAGCTTGTACCGGTTCGTTTGACGCGGCCGTCATCGTCGAAATTCTTGCTAGGGCCAGACTCTACTGATTCTGAGGTTTGTTCTATGTACATGCTCTTCTTTTCAAATCCTCCTGTCATCTCTCTCTCTCTCTCTCTCGTGGTAGTGTGTGTTTTCGCGAGTCTTGGGTTATATACACACAAAGGATGTGAAAAGGAGGGGGACAGAAAAATAAGGGTTCATTTGACTTTCATTAAAATAAGCAAAGTAAAAACAATTCTCTGAAGACTAGGTGTTGAAGGAATCATGAGTAAAGTCGGAAAGTAAACTCTCCATTTAGTGGACTCAGAAAAGGAGGCTGTGCTCATTTGTTTAATGGGTAGAGTTGCCTCAGTAAATGATTCATCGATCCCTCCCTTAATAAGGTGGGATAATCTCGATGACACCTCCAGAAAGTCGGTAAACCGAAGACTAGTCGGAAAGGTAAAGTGTAGAAGAAAATATGGGATTACTGAGGACAAAATAATTATGTGGGCATTGTAGCTTTGGTTTCTTTTGTTAGGTGAATGATTTGTCAAACAAGATTTGGCAATTTTCTTCCACATTCAATGGCAATTCAAGTTTTGTGGGTTTTCTAAAACTCTTTGGGTCCCACAATTTTGAAATTGGATTGATTCTAACCATTGAAAATGAAACAATAATGATATATCCTTCCATTAATTAGCCATGAACAGGTGACTCACAATAGACACACACATATATATATATATATAATATCTCTCTCTCTCTCTCTCTCTGCATGTAGTTCCAAATCAGCATGTTTTGAGACTCTTCCAATCTCCACATATATAAAAGGTTGTACCACGTGCCAATGTCGTCGAAATTGACGTGACAAATTGAGTTAAGTTACATTTTCTAAATCAATCCTCCAAAAATGGAGGCTCAATGTATGGTAGGAGATTGCGGGATAGTGGCCCGGGGGGGGTTGGTTTAATCATTTTCTCGTGCCAAGGTTAAAGACGCTCTTAATTATATTGTACTTTGAACTAACTTAGGCAGACTTCACGGTCATTCTATGTATATTAATTTAATGCGGACAAACAAAATGTAAATGTCTCATTCATGTCCGTCGTCTTAATTTTCATGTTGACTTATATTTAATTCTCGGTCTATAGTTCATTAATGAAAAACTCCTCTAGTAGTCTTTTGTCGTTGACATTATATTATATGCACGTTAATTAGTGTTCTAACTAACACGTCAAAACCATTTGCTTAATAAACAAGCTTTATTAATTGTAAGTGAAAGAACATGATAAATAAAAATATGAAAGTAATTAAACACGTTAATTAGAAAGGTAGCTAGACTTCATGACAGTATTATGTATTTAATGTAGAGAAGCAAAATGTATGTCTTATTCACGTTGCCGCCTTTTCATATGGTTTATTTCTCATGTGGCCTATATATATAGTGAAAGTAAAGTCTACTAGCTAGAATACTGTTTTTTTGCGGTGGAAATCGACTACAAGGTTTAAAAAACAACTAAGAAGAAGTAATGATTGCTTGTATGTAATTGAAAATTAAAGACAATAATAGATAATTCTACTGAGTGATAGATAATTAAATAACAATTTGTATTTGTAGCCCTTGAAAGAAAAAATTTTCTAACAGTCGGTGATATTTTTTTTCTCTTTTTCTTTTTTTTTTTTTAACGGGAAAATGTTCATTCATTGCATATCACATTCACAGCAAATTGCCAAGTTTACAGAACGAGGACAATAAAGAGTAGAGTCACATTCAAAACCAAATGCAAGTGAACGCGTGGCAATGATGTGAGCAGCATTATTCACTACGCGATGAATAGAGTTACAAGATCGATAGTTCATTCGTGCCTCTATCTCACATAGAAATTGTAGGAGTGTGAATGAAATTTCAAATCCGAATTCAACTCTTGAATGACAAGCAAATAGTGATTCCACCTTCAGCAATCTTAACCAACAACAATGTTTCTTTCGGGGGGAAAACCCAACAATAATTATTTGATGGAATTCAATTAGCCAAGAATTTCATTTGCCACGAGTTTGGTTTGAACTTGTATCATTTCTCACTTTTGAAGTTAATTTACGCAAGAAACACAAATCTTTCATGAATTCAGAGTTATTATGCGCAAGAAACACAACATGCTTCATTCTTCTCATTTGTCAATCCTTTTCGAATAATAATTCCCTATAATGGAATCTAAAACTCCGACAACTTGTACTCAATTTATGCGTCTTGATAAAGAATTGGCTGATGAATTTTCAAATGCGCATACATATATATAGTACTGCGGAAATTCTATGGTGTCCTAAGGACACAATTTATGAAGTCCGAAGGGGGTATGTGGCGGACACATCCAACAGGGGGCCGCCACAATCCCCCTTCGGACTCCATAAATGGTGTCTTTAGGACACCATAGACGAACCGTATAATACTGGGTATTGAGAAAAATGTTCATATCCAACTGTATGTATTAATTATAAGTGTCCTATATTTTAAATATATATTTTTTGATACAATATTTTAAGTATTTTTTAATATGCGACATTTGTAAATCTGTACATTTCTTTAAATAATTCAAGGAACCTTAAATTATAATTAATTTCACGAGGACCGTCCATTCCAGAATGAGTTTCTTCTTGTCACTCATGATCAAGAACGTGTTGCTTCTTTAATTTGAACTTGAAACTTTGTTAAAATCTCAACAGGAAAAATATCAAAATATACATTAAAGGAAGGTAATATCTTGAAGTTGTTAAAAATGGTCAAAACGGATTAGGTTACGGCTTGAGCTAATTGATACTATATATTTAGATGTTATATAATATAATAAGTTAGGGCTTGAGCTAATAATAATAATAATTATTATTATTATTTTATACACTGGAGATATAAGAGAAGGGCATATGTGGTTTTAACTCAAGATTTTTTGCTTGGAACGTGAGAAATCTAACCACTGTGTCACTCGTTTGAATCGGCTTGAGCTAATTGATACTATATATATATATATATATATGTATATGTTATCTAGAGTTCCTGTGATTATTATAAGTTTAACCAAACTAGGGACTTTATTGCTAAAAATGAAAAGGTTTTTTGACCTAGTTTGTATGTTTTTAAAAAGAATAGTCCCTAAAGCGGGATGGCGGATAATATGCGCCAGGATTGATTGATTAATGAATATGTCGTCTCAAAAAAAAAAAAAAAGGGTGGTGGGGGCGGAAAAAACTGCTCAAAATGTCCATTTAATTTGTAGCCTAACGTTTAACCAAAAAAATGTCCATTTTGATAATTTATGTCAAGAAGCCCTTTTCAAGGCTAAATTTTTATTTCTACCCTCAATTCAAATTTACAAAAATTTCTCTAACCCTACTCCCGTCATAGAAAAAAGTGCTTTTTTTTTTTATTTCGAAGAAAACACGATCAAATGATTAGAAGGTAAAAAGATATGTTTCATATAAAGGGTTAATTTCACAAATCGTCCATAACTTTTGAGTTAAGAATCGACTGGGTCCCCAACCTTTTTTCCAACCTCCTGAGTCCCCAACATTTCAATAACTGGCACAATAGGTCCCTCTGGACGGTTTCGTTAATTTTTCTGTTATGTCCCTAGTCAAATTACCATTTTATCCTTTATTTTTAAATTAAAAAAATACCATAAATATATATATAAAAACTAAAAAAATTGAAAATGGGGTGAGAATCGCTGCCTGGAATGGCAAAAGAATAGGGGGAGATCCCTAGTTTTGGTCACCTACCATCATGTAGATAGATTAAAATCTATCTCATCCTACATTGCATGCCATATAAGAGTGGTGGGTACATTAAAGTCTACCCCCTCCTACATGGCCATGTAGGAGGGGGTAGACTTTAATGTACCCACATGGGGGTATGTGATCAAAACTAGCGAGATCCCTCCCTGAGTTGCCATTTCCGACAACGATTTTGTTGCCGGAAATGACAGTGAAGAGCTAATTCTGGTGGCCAAAAAGGGGGGGCACTGCCCCCTTGTGCTACCATTTCCTGCAGCACAAGGAGGGTGCCCCATTTTCCTTTTTTTTTTTTTAGTTTATATTTATATGTATTTTCTTTTTGTTTTTAAATTTTTTATTTTTTAATTTAAAAATATAAGGATGAAATGGTAATTTGATTAGGGACTTAACGGAAAAACTGACGAAAACCGTAAAGAGAGACCTATCGTGCGAGTTATTGAAAGGTTAGGGACTCAGGAGGTCAAAAAAAGTTAAAGACCTAATAAATTCTTAACTCAACAATTGGGACGATTTATGAAAGTAACCCTATAACAAAATATCAACCAAATGTCAGAAATTTGTGTTGAAAAATGATATTATTTTATATAAAATATTGACAATCAAACACAATTATAGAGATTTATATAATAGTATAAAAATAACGTTCAAGAAAGATACGAAAATGATTAATTTGATGAATTTCTCTTGTGAAACAGTAACATCCCCACTAACCGCACATGAAAATTTCCCCACATGATGTGCACTATTTTTGAAATCGAGGGTGGAGATTTGCTGAACATTTGAAAACAAAAATCTGCACTGTTCCCATATCCTCTCTTTCCCATTTAAATACCAAACCTACCATTGTCCTCACATTCCCACCTTTATATTCAATAGACTCCCATACAAAATTTCAGTAACGCAACAAAATAGTCCCATCCCTTGTCTCCCCATCCTGACTTCCTTCAATTTTCTAAAGTGCCAATATTAGGGATGGCGGCCCAACTAGGCTCACTCGGTACCCACCAAGACTCCGATATGCATTATTCTCACTTCTAGACAAGGCTCGATGGTCACTTCTAGACAAGGCTCGATGGTACATAACAATTATCTCATGTATTGTGAAATAAAGAAATCCAATAAGGTAAGTAGCCATCTACGAGCCAAACTTGGATTGGCTTAGAACGGCCTAAGTAGGGCGGCGCATTTTGGCACGAAAACCCGAATTAGCTTGCCAACCCAAACCGAACCGACAAAATCGACCCGAAGTCGAATCCGATGAAACCGAACCCAACAGACCCGAATTAACTCATGTCAATTTGGGGCTGAGAAAATCGCAAACTGAAAAAGTTAGATGGGCTCAGGTTTGGGCGGAAAATCGACTCGACCCGCCTGACACCCACCCCTATGCCTAAACCACCTGTTTGAAGTGTGAACGCATTTTAAAAACTTTAATATAGTTGAAATACATGAAAAAAATTTCTAATCGTACGTGCAATGTTCTAAAAAGCTTATCTATATGAGGCTTATACTCAAAACTTAGACTCCACGCTTTGTTATGTTGTACGCTTTATTATGCATTTGTACACTTAAGGGCGCATAGTCTCAATGTTTAGCCTTGACATGTTTGCACGCCTTATGCTTTCTAATACACTGTATACACATATACGGAGCCCCAAATGGTCTCTATGGAACCCGAATGCGGGCCCAACCACACCCAATTTCTAAGTGGCCAAAATCCCACATTTTCTAAATAGAGGTTACATCTACCTGGATAGGAGGACCTCAATCCCCTAACCCCCAATCACATGCAGGCACGTGACAGTTGTCTCTCTATAAGGGTATAGATAACCTCTCCATAGTCGGACCGACCACAATCTCCCCTGGAAACATCCATTCTTACTACGGTGAGACCCGCAGCTGGTTCCATATAAAACCCGATTTGGACTTCATAGCATTCCTCGTGTGTGTGTATATAATATTTATTTATTTACAATTGCGTTAATGCTTTTAAATTTGCACCCCCACCCCACGCCCACCCCCCAAGAAAAAAAAAACACTTAGAAAAGTAAACTCCACTATTTTTTTCCAATAAACTTCGTTGTTACAAGCTTGAACTAATTACACTTGTTTTCATGGACTATGGTTGCTACTTTCTATTCTGTCTAAACAAAATAGCCAATCTTGCAGGAGAATTTACCATTTTTTCCTGGAGTCAATTCTATTATATTTAACCAAACCTAGTAGTTTTCAAGTTTTCATCTGTTCAACCTCGTCTATCCCAGAAGTTAGATACACTAGTTAAGAACAAGCACTTAAGAGAAACCTTAATAACAGCAAAAACAATTTCATCTCATCACAATGAAGAGTAGCTATACAAAATGAAGAAGAACTGGGAGTCCAAATGGACTATGAACAGTTGAAGTATAACAGCAGTCAGCAAGCAGTGCTTTCAACTTGCCTAGAATATTAAGGGTTGAAAATGAGGTCTCCACATTTGCACTTCCAACAAATGGGTTTGTAGTTGGAAATAGCATCACCTCTTGAATATGCTAATGAGAATCCATGGAGGCTTTTGATGCTGGGAACAATTGGAACCTGAATTGCCTCACACTTGCCACACTTTCCGCAGTAGTACTTCATTTCACATCTGGGTGGCGTTGATCCTATCATTACTAAACTCTCCCTGTCAACCAGGACTCTTCCTACAGCAAATTAAGACACTTAGTACTGTAATTAATGTTTGCCATGTATATATTTAGGATTTCAGGTGACAACCCAGTTACCTTGAGCCATGAATCTGAGGTGGGTCAAGCTTGAAATGACTAGAAAGTGGAGGAAAATGATCAGACACCTCCTTGTGGAAGAGGGTATTATCAGTTTCTTGGCCATTTAACTGGGAACTCGTAGGGAAGAATGGGAAAAAGGAAGAAGAACAAAGAGTTACATACTAATGAGTATCACAGATATTTAGACAGAAAAGGGAATGCAGCAAAGGAAGAGGAAAGAAAAGAACTTGAGAGAGTGATAAAAAGGGAAAGGACACACCAGTTTCTTGAAGCTTGAGCCCCCAAAAAATTCCAAGATTTGGCAGTAGAATACAGAAAAGAAGAGCAGAACAAGAGGATGCAAAGACAATAGATGAAACAAATGAAAGGATGAACAGAAAAGTGAAAGGATGAACAGAGGCCAGAGAGGGGCTGATACTGATATTGGACTCTCCTTTTCCTTGAAATGCACTCCACTTTCATTCTGCCCCCATTATTATACATTTATACCAATTCCCCATTTGAGCTTTTCAAAAATTTCTGGGCTCAAATTGAACAGCGAAGATTGTTGCAGCAAAGCGAAATATAGGGCAGGTAAAAAGGGGAGTAGCCTAGTCTACTAGAGCATGGAGTGTGAGATCATCTAGTACATAATTATTTGCCTAAAAATCCACGCAAATTGCATTGTATTCTGTTCACTTCTCCTACTATTCAGTCGTCCTGTTCAATCCAGATTTTCCAACTCATGTCAACTGTTAAATATCATACATAATTATCTCTCGTATTGGTTCTCCGTGAGGGAAATTTTCGAGCAAGTTTGACTTGGCTCAATATACCGATGCCATCGTGTTTGCTCGCTTGGGTGAATTAGCCAGTGTAATAATCTTGTTGACGTACTATGCACTCGCAGGTTGCTAATAAATATCAGTTTCACTGTCCATGTAACGTGTAAATCTCTGGCATTTGCTTCTTAATATTAAGACTTGAAGTTCCATTTTAAAAAGTCAATCTGTTAAAAGAAGTATCACAAGCATTTATATATTGGTTATATTTTTATATTTAGTCGATACGAGATTCATCCCTCAATATGTCCCTTCAAGATGGTGGATCATTGGACCAGACTAATTTTGAAATCCGTGTGCTCATTTGAGTCTTAATCGGATCGAATTACTTTTTTGAATTTGACGGGCTCTGATACCATATTAAGATTTGGAGTTCCATCTTAAAAGGTCAACCTATTAAGAAGAGTAGTACAAACACTTATATATTAATTTATATTTTTATATTCAATCGATGTGAAATTTATCTCTTAACACTTAACTCTCTACAAATAATGATTTTGACCTCCTCCTATCAGCGTCTTGCGGCCTATCGGTAATGCAAATTTTTTGAATCAATCAATATTTTTCTCTTCATATAACTTATGGCACATCGCATACAATGAAAAACTTGAGGGCAAAATTTTTACTTGCTTTTACACCAATATGTTGATCACATTGGCCTTAAATTTTGTATAATGAAAATCATATGCCCATATCGGGAAATAATATAAGTTCAAACGTCTAATCTCATAAATGAAAAATACTATATGTAAAAATCCTTTCGGAAGTCTTTTAAAAAACGAGATAGATTCATAATCCTACACCCTTATATATTGTATAATTAGAAAAAATAGATTCATAATCCTACACCCTTATATATTGTATAATTAGAAAAAATAATTTAAAGATAAGATGGTGAGATTCGTCATAAATAGTGATAAACACTTATCTGACGTATATTGAGACACGCCACATCAGTCGACGTCATGTGATGTTGACTCACATGATTGATATGGTGTGTTTAGATGCACGTATTTATAGCATGACACGTCTGATTTTATATCATTTGCGTGCATATATCACTTAAATCTAGCATGTCTCAACAAAATTGTTACCGAAGAATGTATGGCAAAATCAAACCAACAAACGTTGATTAGATAAAGAAGTAGGAGCTTATAATTCACTCTCATTCTTTCTCAACGCATATGGCCCATAATTTAAAACTTATACAACAAAATTTTATAGTTAAATAGAAGTAAGTACACGGTAGGCTTTCATTGTATAAGCATCCCGAGATACACAAAACTGAAAAGCTATTTCTCTATCTATAACAAAAAATTGTCGATCATATGCTGTATTACATCGGCACCATCAGAATTTATACAGTATGTTTTCACCTGAACACAAAAGAAAAAAAAATGTCATGTTACTATGGCCCATTGATCATGAAACCAAAGTGCAAAAAAAAAAAAAAACTAAAAGCTGATGAACTATGAACCGACATGGATAATGCTGAAAAATGAGTTTTGAAGACTAATGAAGATTGCAGCAAGTGTCTAACTGATAAAGTTCTGCTAAGTGAAATTTGGAATGTTACCAAGGAAGCTCTTGAAAGAGATAATCAACAGATACATGCCTGAATGGTGTTATGAGCAAGAAACCTTTGTATGCTTCCAGTGAAGCTGACATCAACCCGTTCCCAGCTCAATCTGGTTAGACTTGTGATCATTTCCTCTACAGACGTAAAAATGTTTTAACAGTTGATGCACATTCATTGGCAGTTGGTAGGTGGCAATAGATCAAGATTATAGCCCAAACCACGTGCAGATTAAATCCTTCAGAGATACATAGTAGCCAGTGTATTAATCAGTTAACAAACCTTCCATTTCACTGGTCTTGCTTCTAGCAATTTTGGCTTCCAAATGAACTTCTTGAGGCTTGACTTTTGAAGCCGTATCACTGCATATGTGTGGGTATTTAGGATGTTTTTCAAGATTTCGTCTCTGAGAAGAAAACAACACCGTAAGATGATTGTATACACACAGACACATAAAATGAAGGAACACTAATTCCTACCTTTGGGAGCTCATTTCTTCTACGCAATGACGATGAACTCCACCCAACAAGATCTATGTAATGTGTCAAGATCTTCGTATTATAGAAAATGATACAACAAGAATCAATTATTATTAGCATTTCATGTAATCATACATATACTAATTTACCCTCATACAGTCACACTCTATCCCTACGACTTCTAAATCTTTCCAATTAGCCAAATCTGTATTTGAGACTATGCTATCCATTAAAGTGCAGCGAAAAGAAGTAAAGAGATCGCAAAAATAAAATTAGGATACGGTCAAAACGTGCATTTGCATAGGCCACACGGCGCTTGAATGAGTGCAAAGCGGACCTGCAAAAGAATCCAGAACGTAGAGGAAATCATCAGTTTCTTCTATGGCAACTGAATGATCAAAACGATGTAATGAGTACAAGATAACAAACATAAACTTAAGTTCTTCAGTGTCATTGACCATCTGAACCAAAAGAGGAGGTTTTCCATCAACATTATCAGTCAAGAACAGATGTTTCCCAGTTCTTCCAAGTAACCATGACATGCGTGATGCTGTTTTCTCCATGCCATAAAGCCCACAGAACACCGGTACCTGGAAGACCACCAACTCATAAAACAAAAGAACGTTGAATACAAGATGACATCAGCGATAATGAAAAAATTAAGCAGTAAAATACTTCAGTCACCATTTAGATTTTCTCACCCTAAAACTGAAAAAGAAATGACAGTTGATGAAAAATTTCCAATTTTAAGTAAACAAAGTCATACCCATTACAATACATCATTGCAAAGAAACGAGAAAACGGAGAAAAGATCAACAAGTCCCAGAATCAGAAAACGAGAAACTTGAAAACTTGAGCATGCATTTTAAAGTGCTAATTAAGGCAGAAAAATATTTAATCATGTTCTTTACACATATATCAGACAGACATATCACAAAGTAACACGCCAGTGGCCTACGTCTATCCATGTTATAAATGGAAAAAAGAGAGATGACCTATAACCATAAGCTTATTAAGATGAAATTTAAGATCACACTTTCAATTGGACCACAATTGAGTTGTTGGAAACAGACTTTTCTTGTAGCAAATAAATTCTACAGGTAAAAGCATACCAAAGATTTTCTTGCTAGAGTATTTAAAAAAAAAAAAAAAAACCAAGAAAAAAAATCTCTTTTCGAACTACAGATAATTAATCAATGATGAATAAATATTTATCACTCTAGGAAATATAGAGAACTTTTCTCCAAGATATTGTCAGACTGTCAATACTCAGTACATCATCAATTGAGAAAGAGATGTGCATGTAATGAATTCAGTAACCTGTTTATGACCCCGTGATCCAAGGTGTGGAGTTGCAAAGGTAATAAAGTTCACAGGTTCAAGTCCAGCGATTCTTTCTTTTGATTTCTCCTCTGCCAATGATATGTTAGAATCCCGCTGACATTCGCCATTTCCTTCAACAGGCTTTCTTGGTAAATCTTGTTGATAAAGCCTAGCAATTGCATATCTTGCAATTAGGCCACCAAGTGAGTGGCCAACAAAAGAAATCTTTTGAAGATTTGGATGGCGATCCACAACAGAAATCACCTGAAATTCAAACAGGAACAAACCGTTTCAATTTCCAGTTAAAAGAATAAGCATTTGATCAAATAGCAATCATATCATTGAATGACTGGTATTAATTACAAACATAAAATAGAAATCAAGAACAGCCTACAGACTGCTCTTCTTACTGTTGCAAAAGGCATCACAAACCTCATCAGCTAATCTTGTTCCCATTACATCAACACCATCAAATGTCAACATTGAAGAATTAGATTCACTGCCTGAACATAGCACAATGATTAAAAATATTTCATGTTAACGTGTAAAGACACTAAATTCAGTTAATATAAAATGCAGCTATTACATAAGCTTCAAATATTTCAATTACGTTCTAAGAGTAATTTAGAATCATGGAAGAAAGTTTGATAAATAAAATTTAGAAAGAGTTGCAATGATTCTGTAAAAGAGGGACTTTTAACGTGAAATTTCACTTATGTATACCAGGTTAGATCAATTTTTGTTGGAAAAATTCCTAGTTTTCCTTCACAATAATAAAATACTTGCTACACTCGTGATCAGGTAATCATTTCGAATAAACATTCTCGAAGCAGCTTAGAAATACTAATTGACTAAAAATCTAATTCCTCTGTTTCTCAGAACATAAAAGGACTTCAGCAAATGCTAATAGGTCAGTTATACATTGTAAGGTTCTGATCCGGGTTCCACGTTGATATTCGATAATCTAGACAATCCCTGACATGCCAACCTTCAAGCACACTTTCAAGCAGCCTTCAACTCTGGAGGGTCATCTGGCCCCAAAACATTTAACTGAGCCCTAAGCAGGGTCGGACCAAGAAAAATCAAAGTCCATGGCCTGAACATGCTGACTAATACCAGAAAAATTAAGCCTGCAAGAATTCTAATGAAAGCCGGAGTCTAGCACAAACAGCTACTGTGACTCTGCCATTATTGTGATTAAACACACCTCCAATTGGCTTAGGGTAACATCAAGTGCGAAACAACGATTGTCTGGTTTGGGATGCAACTACATCCACTATGATCACCAACCAACTATAAATTTAAAATACACTTAAATGTTTCTAAGCAATGCAATAGAACCATGTTCAACTCTATCATTTGTTCTTTACTAACTTTAGTATTTGAGTGAGCTTGAGGGTTATACCGCCCCTTACAGATACAGCGATAGAATTGACAGTTAATTTGTTGGGGCAAATGAAAAGACAGACTACAAGCCAGAATAAACTTGGAAGAGAAATTTCAAAAAGTAGAAAGGAGAGCTCACAGTGTACTACAACATCGCTGGGATACGCCTTGACAAATTGTTTGGCAGCATATTTCCAATTTTGAGCACTGAAGAGAAACAACAATCATTAATCAGAAAGTTCATCATTCCGCAATCCAATTGAGATTCAGGTATATGATTCGTAAATGTAAATTTCGACGAAACTTGCTGCAATGTACAGAAAAAACATTGAACAGCTGCAAACCTGCCAATAATTCCGTTGACCATAACAATAAGGTGCGTCGGCTCACGATTCTTCCGGGTACTATCAGCCGCTTCGACGTCAAAGCCTCCGTCACCGTCCGGTCTCTCGGTCATCGCCGGCAACTCATCATCCAATTTCATACAACTCAACTTGGGAACAAAATAAAACTTACTTCTTTTCTTCTTCTTCTTCATACCCTTCACATTCTCGATTCTGGGCTTGTTTTCCTTCGAATCAATCTCGGCCTTTTTATCTTCCTCTTGTCTAACAGCTGCTGTGCTAGTCTCCATCTCCATTGAACCCATAGTGAACACTTAATCCGTAAATCAGTATCTTCTTTACTTACATATATATTTACCAAATGAAGAATAGCTCATTTGAACCCTTTACAGGTTAACGATTTGTTGGTAAACAGAAGAAAATATTAGTTTACTCGAGCAGACAATGGCGACTTCAGAAACGGTTCCATCAACGCTTATTATTCTAGAACTTTGAAAAATCAAACCATTAAGGGTAATTTACACATAACATCCTTAACCTTTCAATTTTTAATCGATTTCATCTCTAACCTTTATTTCTAGTCTCGTAAGTCTCCAATCTTTAAGAAAATCTCTCTCCAATTCCCACTAATGATATCCGTTCATTTGACTGTTAATCCCTATAAAATAATCATTTTAACCTCACATTGTTATTAAACCAAAAAAAAAAAAGAAATACATAAAATAAAAAAAACTTAACATTCTAACAAACATTTCAGACGGTAGCAAACCACTGGAAAACCCAGTTCACATACTAATCAATGGAGCTCTTCCCCCTACAGTTGTGTTATTCCAAATAGGTGAGTAATCTCTAGCGAGTTGAGTCCAAGTCGACCATGTTCGGGGTTTAGAATGGGAAGGGATTGGGTTGGTGGGGTATTTAAAATTTTAAAAAAATATATAATTGATTTATTTCCCTTTTTATGTTTAATTATGATGTGAGGGTAAAATGGTCATTTTATAGGGATTTTAACCTCAAAATGGATGTAAACCATTATTGGGGACTTAGAGTGAGATTTTTTTAAAGATTGGGGACCCACAAGATCAAAAATAAAGATTGGAGACGAGATTGATTAAAAGTTAAAAAGTTAAGAATGCCAAGTGTAAATTACCCAACAATTAACAACCTCCGTCCAAAAATATCCTTTTCACATGAATTAAGAAAAATTCATTTAATATTAATGAAAAATCTAAATTAAATATCATTTCCCTCTTATACAATTTCATTTATTAATTATTTCATTTTAATAATTCTATTTTTTCTTATAACCATACATATTAAATAAGGATATATAAGAGAACTAGTATTTTAACTATTTTTTGAAAAAAATTAGATTATATTTTGAGACAGATGAAAAAGAAAAATTCGATCATTTTTTTGCGCTGGACGTTGTATTTTTAGAAGGGACACGTGGAAGCTTCACAATTTCGGGGAAAATACAAAAAAATAAAAAAAAAATGGTTTCATAAAATGTTACTCTATCAGGTTGAAAAAGAAAAAGAAAAATTGTTACTCCATCTTTCCAAATATTAGTCCTGATTTGGCGCAGTTCTTTTTGAGATATCCCAAATATATGATTATCTTTCCATATCATTATTAATTAATAAGTCTAATTTATATTACTTTACTTTATATGTTTCATTTAACTCAAATTGAAAGCAAGAATCTTGCTATTCGTATAAACCCAGTGGGAAAATATTTGACAAAATATGATAATTTCACAATTTTATTTTAAATTATTTTCTTCTATTATACAATATATAGAGGTAAGAATGTAATATCACCTTTTTTGTCAAGGGTATTTTAAAAATAGTATTTTCATGAAAGCAATTATAATTGATTAAAAACAGCCCCTATAAAGAAGATCCAAACCCTTATTATTGCACCGTCCTGACTAATTGCACCCTAAACTTGCACTCAATATGCAATTAACTTATTCGACTTTACTTGCTTGTAATTAGGTCATTAAACTTTGATTTGATGACAATTAGATTATCAAATTTTACTTTAATAACTATCAGTGACGGAGCCAGCAATTTTGGATGGCTGTGCCGGAATAGTGAGATGTATAATATACACGACTTAATTACCCAATATGCATAATTTTTTTTTTAATTTTACAAGCTAAAAAAATAAAAAAAAATTTCGACTGTGCCGGGAGCCAGGGGAGCATCCCCCTGGCTCCACCCCTGATAACTATTAGACCTCTAGTGTTAACCATTTATAAACTAACAGATTTCCATTTTGATCTTCTAATAGAAAGTTATGTCACGAACATGTGGTGACTAAGTATTATTTTTCCAGGAGTTGATCTTCTTCACATTATTAATATATATATTTTTTTAATTTGGCTGTTGAATTTCATTTTTATCTACAGAACTTTTATTTGCTGATGACATGAAATTTAACTTCAAGAGGAAATGCAAATTAGTATGTAGTTACAAATATTGTCACCTCTAGTTCTAAACAGAAATATAGCATAATATTAAATGAGTGACTTAATTATTGTTAAATAGAAATTCAGTGATCTAATTGCTTTAAATTAAAATTTGGTGATTTAATAGTTGAAGTTTGGAGATCAAACCGTACAGTGTTGTCCCTTACAATTAACCTCAAACTATTCTCTTAACATAGTTGGTGTAGAAGTGGAAAAAAATGTTTACATGCAAATATATCTTTAATACTTCTTTTTTGACAGAGACAATCATTGTGAAAAATATATGTACTTAAATTGCCGATAATAATAAAGCAATATAATTAAATAAAAAATTGAGATATAACTAAAATGATTAAGGCAGAGAAAAATTAATGTGGTATACAATTTTGTGGGGCAAATATATAAATATAACCATTTAAAGCATTAACATTCAATGTACGATTTTCTTGTCAAAATGGACATGCACTGATATAAAAGAACCCATAATTTTTTACAAGAAAAAAATCAACTTTTTTTTTTTTTTTTTTGCAACCGGAAAAGTTCACATTTGGTCTCCAGCTCATTATGACTTTTACTAACCCTATCAGTAAATTATTCACGTATGTCATCCCAAACTTGGCTGTTATTCCATCATCCGTCTTATACACGACTTATTAAAAACACCATATATAAGTGCATGTTTTCTAGAGGAAAACACTAATTAGTTATTTTCTGGAAGTAACGATGCTGCTAATTCAAGGAATGGAATTGAAAATTGGTGGTGTGGAAGTTTGAAGAAAATGACAAAATTTGAAACACGTTCCATGTGGTGTTTACCAAATAAGAAATTAGTTACTTCCCTAAAAAAATAATAAAGAAAAGAAAAGAAAAGAAATTATTGAGAGCCCATAAATTGCGTTGAATTGTATAGGCATACTTTTTCTAAATGGTGAGGTGTGATTTGGCATGTTTCTAGAATGACACAAAAGACTCCAACGGTTAGAGAAGACTCCATTTCTTTTGGTTCAACGTCGTTGGCAACCTCATTCGTCCATCTTCTGCCTATCAATTCATCATATATTAATCAAAGAAGATGTTACACATACACCACATCTTGTATTAACCCACTGTCCGCTTTATTAAATTACTAATGTATCACGATAATTTCATAATATAATTTATTTTTAGTTTATTACGATATATAAAGCATATATTTCAATGAGAGTGAACAACATGTGGACACGAGATGTGATTGATGCCTAACATTATTATCTTATAATAATAATTAATTTGTTTTTGTCTCTTTATTTTTATTCATCATGAAGGATCTTTAATAGTTGATGACAAAGAATTTGTTAGAGGAACATGTGATAAAGAAGAACTAAAGTATTGCCTACGTTTTGCTCAGAACTGAAATTGCAATAGTTTGTTTATTTATAGTTATATTAGTTAGAGTTGTGTGGTCCATTTTTATATTTTAAGTTATGTTAGTTAATGTATATTTATTAATAATAATTGTGAACTGTGAAGAATATACGGTTTATCACAAACAAACTCACTCAAGGAAACCTACCCCTTTTAATCCCACAACTACGACTTGTTCATTGAAAATTGATATGAAGTATCAGATTTAAAGGCCTTATTAACTAGCCAAAATAGATCAAAACAATTGAAAATTTGTACACTAAGTTTCAAAAATAGTGGATGTAATATTATCTGTTTTGACATAAAAAATAACAACCTGAGTTCACTTCCGTGTGAGACGGAAGGTATACATGATACCGGGCAGAAGAGCAATTCTTGTAATGCGTATCTATTCTTCCTACGAGAAGAAAGTAACATAATTTAGTTTTTGAAATATCAAATTCACAATGTGAAAAATAATCTTTTACCACATAGGAATTGCAAAAACATTTTCGATCAAATTCAGGTCCGTTTGGTATTATTTATAATTGGATTGATTTATAATATATTTTGAATTTTTTTGACAATTGTCAAATTATACAATTGACATCTTACATACATATCACATCAAATAACAACTTTTTACTTTTTAATAAAATTTAACCAATCAAATTAACCCATATGTTAAAAAAATTTAAATTTTAAAATATATTATAAATCAATTCAATTATAAACGAGGATATGCATTTGGGATTGAAATGTTCCAAAAAGAAAGGAAAAGGAAATGGAAAAGGGGATGTTAGTGACAAGTGGGTCCAAACGAAGCTTAGGCCCAAGGTTATTTGGGCTTCTGGCATGGACAAACAACAAAGTTCTGAATCAAAACTGTTGCAAAAAATTATCCACGGATAATTTCATTAAAATTAAAATAGATTTTTCTTTTCCAATTCACCCACACCACAAAAAAAAAAAAGGAAAGAAATACCTCTTAGGATTTCACAAACAACCTCTATCAACACGTCAAGTTTCTTGACTAATTTACCAATACAAACAAAAACAACCCTTAGAATCTTCTCCCGAGGCATTAGGGTTTCCATGGAGTACAAATCCACATATCTAGACTTTTTTGTTTCCGTTACTATTCTCACAATCAAAGTCTGGCACATCGCTTTTCCACTAACAATACTATAAACATTTAATCTCCTATTCCAAAATCAGATATATATGTACAAACAAAAACATTATAAAAAAGTTGAACTAAATAGTCATCATCCCATTGTGTAATGATGATCATATTCAAAATCTACAAATTGCTTAACAATTATCCATTTATTTATCAATTAATATATTATTATATTAGTTGAACAATACGATCATGTTATTCCACATAAATGAATATTCCTCCAATAGAAAAACATCATTCAAACAACAACATAAGTCCTATATATCTACACAGCAAAGATGACAAGACATTTGTGGCCTAAACAGCTTAACATTGTCTTTCAAAAAACCAATTGAGTATCCGCCTGAATATTCTCAGTATACTTCTATTAATTATTTTCTAATCAGACCCCTTCACAAAAATATATTAATTAAATCCCGTCTATAGACACATTACATATAAAAAAATTACTTTACTCAATTTTTGATCTACATATATATGCTTACGCACACAATATGAGTGACGTGTTACGCGTTTTAGAAGGCTGAGCAACCAGTTATATATATATATGTATATATTATGAGAGGTTATATGTGCACATTATTAGCTATAAAAGAAGTGCCCCCACAGGAAGCATAATGTTAGTAGTAATAATCATTTGGGAAATTCCGATTAGCCCCGACGGGGCCCGGCGGCCATATAATAGGGTGGCCCGCCGTCAAATCCACTGACAGACTCCCACCACCTTCTCCTCTCCCTTTCTATTTATCCATTTATTTGTTTGGTAACCATTTAAATTTATATGAGTTTTTAAATAGATTTAAAATTTAAATTTTATATAAGTGTAGAGATGTAATTATATTATATAGAGGTAATAATTAAAATGATATGAGAGTTTACATTATATTAAATATGTAATTAAATATAGTGTTATCATATGTCAAAAAATTAAAATTTAAATTACTTAATAAATCGAAGTAAATTTTAAATTGTTACCAAACATAGTTTATATATATTGAGCTTATTAGTTCACAATATGTTGATGGGACTATGGCTGGACCTAAAAACAGTCTCATCTCTGTCTCAAATGCCTGCTTCTTTATACCCCACTCCCACATGGCTACATGCAAGCTTGCCGGACCTCTCCAGTGTAATTCCCTCTTTTGCACTACATGTACAGGGAAAATGCTACAATACTTGAATATTTTTTTTTTATTAAACGAAATCAGAATATGATGTGGTTTAATAAAAAAGAAACACGCAACTTCTATTGTTAGGTATCATTGTTAACATTAGCAACCGCTTGTCAACATGAGTCCAGTTCTCTTCTGAAATAAAGTTCTAATTTCATATCAAGACTGTGTATACACTTCTCAATAAGTCTCAACCATCAGAACTAGCGCTAGGTAGTGTATCCCTGTCAATCACGTGTTGTACAAATGAGCATGTCAGTCACACATTACTCTTTATGCGCTTGAGGTGTTCTCCACTTGTTTGTATCCGTGACATGCGTCCATATACAATCCGTTGTTTTTTAGTGTTTTTTATTCTTTGATGAATGTACAAATAAGCTAATGCTAGCACTATTTATAAGTGGCAGTGTACAATAGCATTCTAGCACTTTTGGAGGACCGTCCTAATTAAGTGATTCCCTGTAAATTCCAGCCAATTGGGGGCGTAATGTCCAATCTTGGAGGGTGCCAGAAAATTTTCAATCATAGTATAAAAATTAAAGGTTCAGGTAAAACTGGGACATAAAGACATTAATGAGTGTCAATATCTAACAGAGAAAGAAGTGGAAATGTAATGCATGAAGTGATAAAAGGAAAATTGGGGTGGGGGTGGGGGTGGGGGAGTTATGATGTGTCTGTTGTGTGCATTGGGAAACAGCTCCCGCGCTGTTTTCGCGCGCCTCTTAGTGAAAGGGACCCTACAATACACCGATTACTGTCTCATATATATATTATAACCTCTCATCATGTCTAACCCTTCCCATCCTCTGCACTTGTTTGTACCCACATTTCATTATTTGCATACCATAAAACATATATAACGTTGGTGCTTCCTTTCTTCAACTTTGATGTCAAAATTATTATATATTTATACCATTCACGAAGATGTGTTCGTTCACTTTTGCTGTAAAATTTTCGACACCTAGAGATAGAAATTTCCTGCTATCTAATATTGTTGTGTTGAGACTTGAGACAGCATGCCCTTATGCAACAGCTTTCTGATTGTGCGTTTATTTTTACAAAGGTAAACTTCGATGAAAAATGTATTATTGTTAATGGACATCTTAGCAAGTGCTTGAGGAAATATGAAGAAAAGAGAGAGAGAGAGAGAGAGAAAACAAATTAGTTGATGCAATTTTCTAGTTAGCAGTCAAGGGGACAAACTAGGTTAGCATCATTTGGAAAAATGACAAGTCATGAGATGCATGTATAAATGTAGTTAATGCATTATTATTGTTTATTTGTTTTTCGTGGGGTAAAGAGTGGCTCGAGTTGATCATCATAACTTCATATTTATAATTTTACAAATGTCGTTCATTTTTCTATAGTTAAATTTTGTGGGACTCACAAAATCTTCATGACAAATTACCATGATAAGCAAATATGCCTTGTAATTTAAAATATGTTAGGGATTTGACTGACCAACTTACGCATGAATCACACGCTTATATGCAACAAATTTAAGTAGTGTCAACTAACCTTAAAATTATTACAAATTTCAGTCAATCCATTTTCTAGACAATACTTTATAAAATATGAGAGATATACTGAATAGATGAAATGATTAATCTTGTCTAAATCAAAGGTAATTATTTTGGATTAAAGGATACACCAAAAAGGAGAAGGACAGTTGTATAAGCTTTGCCTAATTAATAATGCTAAGCAGCTGTAGGGATGATTTTGGACCAATTAGATAATAGATTAAAAGAGACTAATTATGTGAAGGAAGCTAATCCACGTAAGTTTAATTTGGTGCGCATCATAATTATCTCTTTGGATTCTTGACACTGTGGTTGATTGATTGCTCAATTATTATATATTGCTGGATAATTAATAATATATCATTTCTGGGTAGTACCATTACCAACTAGGTTAATAATTCTTCTTTTTGACATATGGCTAGATTGATATTTAATTCTAATTAAGTGCTTTATTTATATATACATCGACTAATAATATTGGAGTCAATGCAAAAGTCTTCCGTAAAAAGTTTCTCCATAGATGCGTAAACGTACCGTTAGTATTGAGTCATGACATTCTATCCATTGGTGCTAATCAATAATAATAATACTCTTTAGTTTCATTAGGTATTATGTATTAAATAGGGGTCATGCCATCTGATGGGGTGCTAATCATTATTAATCACCATTAATACTGATACATAATAAAAGATTGGTTTTGAAGAGGAAACCTATTTGTATATGTGTAGAAAAATCAACGGGCAGATTTTGCCACACGGCGGTATCTTGTCTACACTAAAAATAAGTGATCAAAATTCAATATAAGTAGGTGGTTATATATAAAGCTTTCAAATATGTACTATATTGCATAAAGAAGATATATCTTCTTTTGAACCCTAGTTTTGTATGACATTACTACATTAGTTAATTGGGAAAAGCTTTGGAGCCCATATATTTCACTTTCATGTAGGAGATGCTTTTGGTTTGGGTTAAAAAGGGAAGGAAAAAGTAAATGCTTTTAGACACTTTACTTTGACTTGTCTGTTGTTCGATTCCCAGTTATTTAAATAATAATAATAATGACAGAATGAAATCTATATATGGAAAAAATAATAATAATAATAATAAATCTAGTCATAATTCGATATTGTCTATTAAAATAAAAATAATAATGAGCTAAATGCGTATAACAGTTTTGTATGTAAAGCGGAGAAATATGTGAAAAATGTGTTAAGCCTATTTCGTCATATTCCTGTCAAAACAGTGGGTAAAGAAATGAATGGAGTCACAGTAAGCTTTCTGTGCATTACTGTAAATGATGTACGTGACAGGAACGCATTTACTTGTTAATATTTTATATGTCTCTTCAGTCACCAGTATATTATTGTTTTATATTTATACGTTTCATTTCTTGGTTAAAATACTTTCAAGTTTCAAGTGTGTCCCATTTTCTTTCCCCTTTATTTCTTTCTAGTTTCTTCCTATCCATCAAAGTATAATTGATCCGAAAATGATGTTTGACTTGAATCGATGAGTTTGAGGATCGCTCATGAATTTTAAACCAAACTTGTTTATATACTGACACAAGCTTGAACAGGTTAATATGTACATTACATTAGTCGAAACCAAACTTCAATAAACCATCATTAATTTCCTAGATGGAACAATCCCCTTTTTAGAACGTGATTTGTGTAATTCTATCGATTCTTTCAAGAATCACCGCTTGCAACCAATATGTTCATTACAATATCATTCGACACTCACGTCACTTCACTCGGGCTTAAAGAGACATACCATTTTTACTTAATAATAGAATCTAGTCAAATTACATTTACACATTTCATTAGATATGCATGTATTTGCATAAATTTCCACAGCTTATTTCCATTGTAATTCTATTTTTTAAGTAGTTTGTGAAGTTGACAGTCATTCTTGCAATGTCTTTTATTTTGTGTGTGTGTGTTTTTTTTAACACCATTTTACACAAAAATAGTTATATGGATATCTTAGAAGGTCAACATTTTGTTCAGATGAGTAGTTCAAACGTTTACATGCTGGTTTATATTATTATTATATTTAGTCAATGTGAGATTTATCTCTTAACATGCAGACTTGTTAGAATAGACAAATCTTGAAATTCATATGCTCATTTGAGTTTTAATCAGATCAAATTCCTCATTTAAGTTTAGTGGGTTCTAATACCATATTAAGACTTGAGATCAAACACTTATATGTTGGTTTATTTTTTTATATCTAAACCCCTGGACTAGAAGAAGGGGGACGAAATGGACGGAAACAACTTTTTGTTTGAATAGAGAAGAAAACCACCTTCACAGAGAGTAACTGAAAATGTACAATTCCGGTCGTAACTGATCCGAACCTGCCAGGAGTGAGACGGCCGGTCATGCGAATAAGCAAGCAAGCTTTGGTCTTTGCTGGAAACGTCAAATCTAGACAGATACAAAGTAGAAAAGGAGTTGAATTGAATTAATGAATCGCAGTGCCCAAATCATGACCCGACCTGACCCGATCATCTTCTTTAATTCTGGCGTGAACAATATCAGTACTGTAGACATAGTTGGGGCCGGGCCTGGGGTGGTCAACATATTTCTCTGTCCCCTCCACTATTTATTATTTTGTAGCGCGATACTCCCGGGGGGAGTGTTAAAAGAGTAGGACCCTTTTTCAGTACTGCAACCCCATGACTAGTCATCCCCACACACATCTCTTTCTTTTTCTGTTCACAATACACATAAATATGTTTATTCAAATTTTGTCCCTAGTTCTCTTCTCTGTCCTGTGACAACCTGTGCTGCAAAATAATAATGATGAAAAAACTAATAGGATATGTTGTTAACTCGGGAAATAGGAGAAAACAATCTATATTAAATTAGAAGTCACATTTATCTTAAATTAAAAGATATGAACACATTCGAGTTGAACGTACAGGCATAAATGTCTTTGTATAAATATTTTGGTCTTTCCGCAACTTCGTTATCTCCACCATGAGCCCCACTCCTAACCACCCCCGTGCACCCACAGCGAGCACCATCACTTCACTCGATATCAAGCTACTGCTCAAAAACCTCATCTTTAGGGGAGGGATCTTCCATCGGTTGAGAGGCACCAATCCGTGATGCAATTTTATAGCAAAAGGCGAAAAGCCTCGATGTTCAACTGTGAAAAATCATAGCGGCATCGCGGTTGTCCGGTGATTATATAAAATAAGGATATGAAAAAGATGTCAATTTTATAATGCGTGAAAGAAACTTAATTTCATTTCATAATTATATTTGTAACTTGTCATTTTTGAAATTCTCTCAAATTTGTATTTTACTTGCAAGTCTCATAAATTTTATTTGACAATTTCGTGTTCATTCAAAACAAAAATAGAAAAGTAATTTTGTGTTCATTCTAAAGTTCCACAAAAATTTTGAGATGCCATCTCTTTTTTTTCCCGCATACATTTATCATGACACGTGAGACACATTTGATTTCCATTATATTTTGCACAAACTTTTCTTGATTTTTATTATTATTACTCCCTCCGTCATAGTTCTCTTTCCTTTTTTGTTTGTCCCATAGTCCACTTTTTAGTTAATTTTTTAGTGTTCTAATACATCTTTATTTATTCATTGTATATTTGTAATCAACACAAAAAAAAGAACAATTGGAGCAAAATATTTAAGTAAATGAAAAAATGTACGTATTAGGAAATACTCTAAAGTAGTACATTTTCAATAATAACATTAATTGATTTTTTTAATCTATGTGAAAAATGATAGTAGACTCTTTTTGCTGGATGGAGGGAGTATTTTTTACCGTTAATCTCTAGTTATTTTTCAAGCAATCTGACGCTTTTGAATAGTTTTTCTTACCCTCCAAATGAAATGATTCTTCAAGATATTGAAGTGTTATTGTGTAGCGTCTATTGTAATTCTTGCTTCTCGATCATTAACCCTTCACTAGCTAGGCATGTATTGTAGAATGCGTTGCATAGCCACCCCGTCTCAAATTGTCAATTTATTGCTAGATGAAACCAAGGCCATTTATAAATGGTTGCCAAACATGCCGAAGTTTTCCCCCCCTTCTCTTTAATGTTTATACCTAAAGTATTTTCTCTCATGTTTGACTATCCTTTATTTAAATTTTAGATTTCAATTTACATTTAATATGAGCAATTTCGAAGATAGTTTTACCATATTGTAACTAATTATGGTTATCAAAATTGAATTAGATCAGTAAAGTGGCCTTGCGGATTGAATTGGTGGATAGAATCCTGAATTGTCACTAAAAGTATTTTTTTTTTGAAAATAATAAAAGTATTAATTATATGAATTATTAAAATATATTGTATATTTTAATAACAAGATTAACAAACTATAACAAATTAAAATTAGATGATGATGATGATGATGATAAAAGTCTTTTGCAAAAAAATAAAAATAAATAAATAAATATATATAATATAAGTAACACTTGCTAATTACATACAACTCATTAATGCGTTGTGAATATTTATACAAGTACAATCATATATATATATATATATATTCTTATGATAATTAGTAACAACATTCAAATGATTAGTCAAACTTTACTCTACGGGTATAATATTTTTTCCATTTTCTAAAGGTCTGATATAATAAAATTTAATTCAAAACAACTATGGAATATTGTTTAACAATTCAAAATACTTTGATAATTAACAAATAAATGGAGGATCTCCATAGTATTAGAACGATAAAGATCGTCTGAACCATTGGGAATGTTAGGATCTTGTGATTTGATATTAGAATCGTAGGATTCCAAGAAATTAATATTTTATGACATAATCAGATCGTTTTATTATTGACGGATTTTAAAATTGTAAGATTTGGATACAGAGTTTAGCAAATAGCAACTATGATTTTAACATGTCATCAAGTTGCGGATAAAATGGATTACCAAGTTGTCTTTCTCTAAAGTGGAGACCAATATATATGATAATTGCTTCTATTAAAACGTTATGATTGAAAGAAAAGAGTCAAAGATTTTTTAATGGCATTGGAGCGATGTCTCACTTCAATAGGCTTACATGATCAACTTCACTTCATTTCAATCGTTTCGGCTGCTTCAGTTTTTTTTTTCTAATTTCAAATCACCATTCAAAAAAGATGTTTTTAACATCCATTTACTCTAGTTTCCGTCTACAATTCAGTAACTACTAAAACCAAAATTATACCTTCATTTCGGCATATTTCACTGTTTGTAATGCAGTTTCATAGTGGTCTAAACTTTCTTTTCGTGAAAATTTTTTTGCCACATGTATACTCTTTTTCAAGAGAGAGAGAGAGAGAGAGAGAAAGAGAGAGAGAGAGAGAGGGGAGTGAGAGAGAAAGAAAAGATAACCATAAGAAAGGGAGGGGAAAAATAGAAATTGAGAGTGAAAAAAAAAGAAGTTAAAATTATACCCCATGGCAATGTTAGCTTTTCGATAAATTTTAACTACTAATTTCATAGAATTTATTATAATATTACTTTTAACTATATATTACTCTAAATCGTGATGTTTAGCTGGTTCCCCCACCAAAAAAAAAAAAAGATCTTTAGTAAGGTAAAGCACACACTTGGACTAAAGAACCAAAGAAAAGGAAAATTAGAAGACCTTCCAAATTATTATAGTACCATAATATGCAGGTTAATTTTTTAGTAACAATACTGAAGTAAATAGTTTATTAATCAGAAAAATTAAAATCATTTAAAAATATAGTATCACCTAATTATTACTGGATCCATGAGTTGAATTGTTTGACCTTTTAGTTTGGTTAATCTTGATTTTTATATCCACCATAACATAAGTTATAAAGCTCGGAAATAACGTCCTAACATAGAGTTAAAGTTAAGGCGTCACAAAAATATTCGTCAACACTAAAAAGAGCGAAAAATCTAATCTTTTTTATTTTAATCTCTACCAATATTAATAATAATAAATTATTATTTATATATTTCCTTATTCTTCAATGAATAAACATCTTGTCACCCACCCAAGAAACGGAGCTCTTGCCGATTTCCAGCCAATCAGTCACTCTGCCTCGTTCTCTTCCTTCACGCAAATCAACCATTTTGGGCTCTGATTATCATTTCATGGTCTAAATCTGATCACTGCAAGTGAACAACTAGTGTAAAATAGTTTTCTTTCCATCTTCACAGAAAATTACAGCGATTTTCTTTCCCCACACACTTCTTCAATCCTTCGTCATCATCATCTTCTTCTTCCTCCATATTGTTTGACCGTAGATGACTTGGTCTCTCCACTCTCTAGGGTTTCATTTTTCTCCAACTGTTTCTTGAGTTCTTGAAAATTGAATTTAGGGTGGAGGGTTTTTGATTTTTTTTCCCTTCCAGTTTGCTGTTTTTCCCATCCGGGTTTCTTGGGAGATGGATGAATATAATCATCAACTGGGTGAAAACTCAGCTTCAAGGGGTAGTTTCTTGTATGGGGCTCCAATTCTTGCACCGGGTTCTTCTTTATACGGAAGAGCAAACAGTGGATCGAATAATCAGTTGCCAATTAACAGTTTTCAGCTTCAGTCAAGTGATTGCTATGATCACTCTGATGGACAAACTCATACTGCTGTAAAAACTGAAGCTGGAACTTCACAGAATCAGGCTCCCAAATTTCAGTACCCTTCTATAATTAGAGGGCACCAAAGTACTGTTCAGGATCATCATCGTCAACGGCAGCAAGAAAGTGATAGCCATTCCAGTGAAGTTGATGCCATTAAAGCTAAGATCATTGCTCATCCTCAGTATTCTAACCTTTTGGAAGCTTATATGGATTGTCAAAAGGTAAACTTTCCTCATTTACCAGTCAAGATAGTGGTTTGCTGCTACAAATGGTAGCGGAATTCAGACCTCCACCGTCCGGCTTTGACTGGAGTCTGAAAACCACGCTGGAAATCTTAGGATGCTGCTTTATTTAATTTTAAAAAATTGTCTTTTTTAATATTTTTTAGGGGGATTTGAAAAAATGTCTTGCTGCTTCTGTAATTTACTCTCTCTCTCTCTCTCTCACGTTTCTAGGTGGGCGCTCCGCCGGAGGTGGTGGCTCGGCTGACGGCGGTTCTTCAAGAGTTTGAGGCTAGACAGCGAGCTTCAGCTGGGAATAGAGATGTTGCCAAGGACCCAGAACTTGACCAGTTCATGGTAATTCATAATTCCAATGGGTTCAATTTGGGGTTTTTCCCCCTCCTGAATGGAGGGTTATTAGGACTGTGCTTTATTTAAAAAGCGAAAAAGGATCCGCCGAATGGAGTCTGATCAGAGATTTGATCTGAATTTTACAGGAAGCTTATTATGACATGCTAGTGAAGTACCGTGAGGAGCTGACGAGGCCTCTGCAAGAAGCCATGGAGTTCATGCGAAGAATTGAATCTCAACTGAACATGCTCACAAATACTCCCATTCGGATCTTCAATTCTGGTATATTTCCCTTTTCCATTTTTGTTTCTTGCCCTCCTCTATAGAGAGAGAGACATAGAGAGCGAGACTTTTCCAGTAAATTTTTGGTGTTATTTGCCTAGCATGGAAAGAACACAGCAGAATCAATAAATGCATGCTGTTTGTTTCCTTGTGCAGTGCAAAACTAACAGTTGAAATTGGTAGTGTTTTGAGTCTTTTGAGTACTTACTATCCTAAATGCCCAGAATTGCCTCTTGCTGTTTTCCCAGAAAACTATTTTCCAATGCCCTTTTCACGAGTGCCAAAAACCCTAATCACCATTATTCTATAATAATTGTAATTTGGTTCCGTAGACAAATGACACAAGATAAAAAAGCGACAAACCAATGTTTAAATCTCCACACGTATGTTTGCTTCTTATCTTTTATCAGCACCATTTTCTGACAGGATTATTGTTCTTTAATGACTTCCTGTTTACTCCTAGATTATCACACGTTCTCCTTCTCCTTTTATTATGTGCTTATGAGGCTGAATGTGAGACTTCTGATAACGTGTGCTTACGATATCTTTAGAAAAATGAAAACATAGGATTCTGTTCAGATCAGTGGTATAGCTAGTGTGCTACCCCATGTAGTCTAGTCTGTACAATTTTGTCAGATTCATGTTTATTTTTATATCTTCCATCTTTTCATTGCTACATATGCCTGTTTTATAAATCTGTTTTAACCCTCATCTCTATTTTCATTTCACTTGTGTAGATAATCCTGCATTTTTTCGGTTAATTACATCTTCTTGTCTTGTTTTCATCATGAGTTGAGTATACTTTCCTATTGTGTTAAGAGTCTTAAAGCGAAAAATACGTACACTGATAGGATATAGTTCACGAATTCTTTAATTTGAAGAATATTTTAATTCTCATCACTTCCAGTACTCCCAATTGATTTGGTATAAACTGTTTCAGTTTGACTTCTTAGTTAATATAACAATAATACTGGGTGGCGAAGAAAAGAAGAGAAAGGAACCGAACAAATGGTAGGTGATTGTGAGCAATGAATTCATGACAAGTGCTATGAAGAAAGCTACTCGACCAGCATTGAGGTCAACAAATTGGACTTAGTTGAAAGCAACGCTTATAGTAAGGAAAAAACTTGACTGTCAGAACATCAGGGTCTCCTAGAAAACTTCATTATCTGTTATCATATTTTGAGCAAGTTCTTTCGATATGGAAAAAATCGCAGTATTGATTTTTGAAAGGCTTTGTTCATTATTCCTGTAAAGTCGTTCGTCTTTTCCAATTTCTTCATTCATTTTCATCACTGCAATAGGCAACCTATGTGAGAATTAAATTATTCATCTCTCTTAAAGCTTACACTCTTTCTTTTGCATCCACTACTTAGTTCAAACCTAAACCAATTAATCAGTATAAAACTTAACCATATATCTCGACTCATCTAAATTCCAAGAGTGCACTATCTTTTTGTGGTTATATCTTTCCATGATTTAGTCTCTATAAACTACTTCAAAACACCAAAAATTACCATTTTACATGGATCTTTGTAGCATTCATCTATAAATACTCTCTTTCTCACTACCACTTACATGCATGGTGTGTACTAAGTTTATTATGTTTAAGTTTTATGTTAACAGCACACTAATACGGTTAACAAATTTATGCTATAGAAACGTTTAAGTATAAATCAAGAAGTCCCACTAGTTGGATCGAGAAAAATCTCCACTTTCACAATGTTAGACATCAATTTCTTTGTGACACACAGAACGCATTAGCCAGTCGGAGTTGAACATTTTACACATATATAATCATGTCAACTGCTGTAAGAAAGCTATATACTTTAGTGCACATTGCACGCTCAGTATTATCTTCCAGGGCCACGTTGCAAAACACCACCTCCTATTCTTGCGAGTATTCTGTGGTCTATTGAACGTGTTAAAAATTTCTTCAATCAATGTTGTCTTTCAGGACCACAACCTAGCCACTACTTTCCTTTGTTGCTACTAGACCTTTTCAAGCAATAAGGCCCACTCTTCCTCCAATGCCTTTGCCTTAGAATGATTAATCTACCCAGTCCTGTCATTCCATGCATGTTATTGGATTCTCTCCCAAGTGGTAATAATTGAATTCCGGAATGTACTAAAATTTGAACTTTATTGATATTACGGGAGTCTTCAATTATCTGGCATGGGATATTATTCATATATTATTATCTTTAGCCCCTTGTGACTTGTTAACCTGAAATTAAGCTAGACGTAAAATGAAGTGAAGTAATAAGGAGAGGTCAGCTAATGGAAGAGTGGGTAAGCAGGCTCAAGTTGTGAGAAAGAGATAGGAGACTCAAATATTGACCTATTATTGAAATAAAGGAGGAAGAGAAGAGCAGAGGTCTTTATGAGAATTACTAGTGACTCAACTATAATAGCAGATGTAAATGGAAAAGTTCGTTGGTCGATTATTCCCTTGGAAAATTTGTAAATAAATCTGGCAATATCTTTACCTAGGTGGTCTTTACTGAAAGACCTTCATCATAGTGTGTATAAATAAGTAAATGGCTAGTCATATATTTTTGCATGTGGATAACTAAATATCCATCCGACTTTGTTAGCTAGGGGATATTTTTCTTTTCATTATTTTCCATTATCGATAATTCAAATGTATTTTACAAATTGAATTTTGAAGTCACGATATATATTTATCCTTCCTACATTAGCTTTCATTTATATTTGCATTTTGTGCACAGAATATTAGTATCTGATGAGGTTTTGGAAGATATTGACCCATTTGACTACTTACTCGAGCATCACAAGCTACATTCTTGCTTTCTACATATGGGATGATAATAAGTCAAGTAACTCCAGGGAATGTATTACTTTACATAGGTTTAATGTTCTTTCGCAGTCCATTTTAATTATGTATATTCTTTCTAGTGATTTGATTTGATGTTTACCTGTCAGTGAAATGAATCATCAATTCATCAATGAACATCACGTGTCTAGGACAGCAAATGAGAATGATTCACAATGTGTTTCTCCGCAGAAACATTCTTGAAGAATAATGCACATAAAATGATTTGTTTTTCTGTACTATTTTTCAGCTAGTGCTTTCCCTTGCTTAGCACATGCTTTTCAATAACTTGTCCAAACTATTGTCTCTCTTGTTATTTGGGATCAAACAGAGGAGAAGTGTGAGGGTGTTGGATCATCTGAAGAAGATCAAGACAATAGTGGCGGAGAAACAGAACTTCCTGAGATTGATCCACGTGCAGAGGACCGTGAACTGAAGAACCACTTATTGAGGAAATATAGTGGATATTTAAGTAGTTTAAAGCAAGAACTTTCCAAGAAAAAGAAGAAAGGAAAACTGCCGAAAGATGCAAGACAGAAGCTTCTCAGTTGGTGGGAATTACACTATAAGTGGCCATATCCATCGGTATGGAGTCATGCTTTATTTACCTTCTAATTTTTCTATTGAAACCAAGTTATTTATTCGGTTTCTTTTGGTTAACTCATAAATTACACAGGAATCAGAGAAGGTGGCATTGGCCGAAACAACTGGTTTGGATCAGAAACAGATAAATAACTGGTTCATTAACCAAAGAAAACGGCACTGGAAGCCCTCAGAGGACATGCAATTTATGGTGATGGATGGCCTCCATCCTCAAAATGCAGCTCTCTACATGGAAGGTCATTATATGGGTGAAGGTCCTTATCGGCTAGGGCCGTGATGCATTGCCATGATGCGAGGGAGGACACAAACTTGGAACGGCCGAGGCTGGCTTGATCAAGAAAAGATAAAACCAAGTCTGGTAGTTCCAATTTTTCAGGCACGGCATGAAATTTATAGCCTTGCCATTTGATCCCGATTGAAGTAATTGGATACATCTTTGAACTCAAGGCCGATATATAGTGTTGTAGCAACTATGGTGACTGATCACAAATTTTACTATTTCAGTTTGTGTACGAACTTGAATATTGTCATTGTCATTTGCTGCCTGATCTGTCAAAAGATCTAAGGTGCTTTTGTTTTGTTTTTCTATGTGACTAAGCTGTATCTATACTAAGTATATGCAACATGCAGCTAGTGTATTAATTAAAGGTTTGTTATCTTCTTCTACTTTAGTTACATATCATTTAGAAGATCTGGCTTTTTTCCTTCTCATTCTAATTACTCGAGTCGTGCTATTCGAACAAAACAGTATGCAAAAAGTTTTACAAAAGATACATTGAGCGCACACAATATTTTTTTTGATATATCACTTTTAAATCAATGACAATCATATAGATCGCGTGTGTGCATAACTTTCTGTACAACTTTTTTTTGTCTACTTAGAAGTATTCCATTCTAATTCTTCCAATTCGGTATTATTACACGAGGAAGCCGATATTTCAAAGCATCTTCTAGTGCCTTGTTGCCCGTTGGGTTGAGAAAAAAGAAAGAATTCGTAGTTGCAAATGAGTTTGAGAAACCGTTCTATACCTGGGCCAGCTCTAAGTATAAGACAAAAACAAGATGAAAGTGGGAGAGAGAATTGTGATTGTTGGTTCTGAGAGGAGTTGAAAAGGACAACACAGCAGGTGATCAATTAACATCAATAAACAGTCCAATGTGTTAAAAAAGGTAGCCTAGATTCTTTGCTAAATGTTTGGCGGTGTCTTAGGCTGTATACAAAGCCAAGAATGGCTTAGAATTCAATTAAAAAGAGATAATTATAATACTTAAGGAAAAAGAAACCCTTAACCAAATAAAGTTGGAGGTTCTTTTTGCTATAAAACGCCTCGTCTTTAAGGGAATCACACCATTAATATCAAAGAATTTAGCAGCCGAGAAGTGTGAATCTACTGAGTGTACATTCAAAGAGTTGAGCACAAAAATGAAAATAGAGGTGACGGAAAGTAAAAATAAATTAACATCATGCATAGGTGTGTGACAATGGACATTGAACTTTCTAGGTTTGAATAAGGAGAAATTGTGAGAGCAATGAACATGTTATAATTGATGCTTTTGTTCGATAAGTAATTCTCATGTGTTCGATCAAATTTTGTGCTTAATCACGAGGAGGACTGAAAATTGTAGTAGTAAGAAGTCAAATCAGCCACAAAATCGAATTCGATGAGTTTATGAATTTGGTTAGATTGAGTTTGTTACTAACATCGATCCGGGAATAATGACTCCTATATGCTGAAGATATAATATAATAAATAATATAAAATTGGCCTAATCTATCAGCTTAAACTTTTAGATCAATTGGCCATAACAATTTAACACTATATTTTGTTACAAGTTAAAGGGAAAAAAAGACCAATAAGCACTTATGTTTTACTATTTATTTATTTATTTATTTTTTAAAAGTTATTATTATGTTATTTATACATGTAACCAGACTTATCATATAGCCTTCTATACAGGAGGACTATCTGAAATTCGGCTGCCTCGTCCTGTGTTTAGTCCATATATATGATTTAAGAGGTATTGATAATAGCTATAAAATAAATTAGAGATGAAACTATAAATGAACATAAAGATTGGGGCCTTTTGCACAAAATATTTTGTTGAGATTTTTTTTTCAATTTTCTGCAACAATGGAAGTCTTTGTCATTAAACTTCCAAGTCGACGGACAGGCTAGACCAATATTGTGATTAGGATCTTCCGCCTAAACTAAAAATGAAGAGAATTGCATCTTAGTCCCAAATATATATCATATCTAGAAAATTAATCCTCAACCTATCGTTTAGGCATTGGTTTTGTTGTCTAATAATCTCCTGTTATGTATGCGTTTGGTATACTTATATTAAAATTAGAGATCTATACATGTTTACACTTTACACGAATCACATAACTTCAAAGTTAATTCTTTTCAATCGGGGATTTGCAATGTGTGTGTATACCATCGACAAGCACATCATCGTTGACTTTTTACTAATTATTAATACATATTATGGAAGAACCACACCCCAAAAAACTCCAACACTTTAAATACGAGGAACAAAATTTTAGTACTTCAGGGTACTCGAACTGACATGTGGATTTATGTAACCCAATTTATTATTAAATTGAGGCTTTTAAATACATACGTAGATTTTTTTATTTGTCAAGAGTAATGTATCTCCAATATTCTTGAAAGTACAAGATCTTTTTTTCCAATGAGTCTAATTACCTTGCAAGTTGCAATAGCACAATGACAAAAACATATGTTGGTTACAAATCTCTTCAATAACTTTAGGTTGGGGGCTACAACTGAAAGTATATCCATATTAAAATAGAACAATTTGCACCAAGAAAACTCAAACAAGGAAGACAGATAAGTCGGAGGAAAAAAATATGTGCTACGAGGAAAAGTGTGAAACTTGTGGGAAAACCACTTGGGGCGGCTGCGGAAAGCACGTTCCTTCGGTGTATCGACGAATCCCACAAGGCCAACACTGCCAGTGCAAAGGATGGCCCGGAGTCAAATCCGCCGAGAATTCCGTGACCAGTGGCGGCGCCGCGGATGAGTCCAAGGCTTCATCGTACTGTACCATTCTATGAGGAATAATAGTAGTTGCATGAATTGCGACTTCATGTGTAATTTTGTGGAAGTTGTATGGTTTATGTTTTGTTGCCTGAAGGGATCTTTCAAAGTCCCTTTTTTTTTTGGGCCTTTTTGGGTTTGCGTTTCTTTCAATAACACGTGTCTGCAATTAACCCAAGGTGCCTTTTCTTCTTCTTCCTCCTCCTCTTGCAAGGTTCCATCAAACGGCCTTATTTTATTTGGTTTGGAGTGATTACAAGCTCCGTCAAGTTTACAGATTCTATCATGTGATACCGGACTAATATCCTCCATCTTTAAGTCTAAAGATTCTGTTATACTGAGATAATATCGTCACAAAATATTGTTTTCGTAGACATATATGTTTGTTAAATCCGCAAGTATACGGGTCGAATAAGTAATATAATAGGCAATGAGTCTGGATTATCGTTCCCACGAGAAAATATTCAAGTAGTGTCTACTCAACTCACGGTCTAGTTGAAACAATCGCAATTTATAGTTTGTTTTTAAAAGCAAATAAATAAACAAAGGTAAAAACTAAAATAAGTAATTAAGAACGACAAATTTGATTATGAAAGTTTTCTCACAAATTTTATAAACTTGGGACTTACAACTTCACCACTATTGATTTTCCTAGCTACATGTTCATTGATTCGACAAAAACCAATCATAATTAACGATCAAGTTTCATGTAATTATTAACTATCCCTCTTGAAGCTAGTTAATTCTACTAAATTAGGTTCCCTCACCTATCTCTAAGTGAGCGCGCTAACAACTCTCTTAAGTGCACTAAATAACAAGAAACTCATGCAAATATCCCTGAAATTCAATTCACGTGACCGCACTAACCACAAGCAAATCTCATTGTCTTGTTTAAATTAATGTCTTTTATCGCCTAATCTAATTCATGCATTTCTCTCTAATTCAACACAAACAAATAAATATCCACAAATTCGTGAGCCAAATAAGTGAAAGTCATACAAAACAACGATAAAGAATTAACTAGAAATCACTTTTTAGGTATTAAATCAATAAACAGGCAACCAGGGTTCACAATGGGGCTATATTGTTCGCCCCAAGAAAAGAAGTTTAGCTACTCATAAAATTAATAACATTAAGCACAAAATAGTAAGAATCCATCACTGGATTTTGCTGAATAAAGTTGGAGAAGAAGATTATTGCACCAATATCCTTCAACTCAAAACGTCTCGTCAAAAAATCGAACTAAACTTCAATAGAAAATCTCTAAAAAACTGAGTATTTTGATGTGCAAGTGAATGTATATATGTGGTGTGGGGTACTAGACTAGATTCCCTTTTATAAGGTCTAAAACGCTAAGAAAAGAATAAAAGTCGTGTACAAGTTAGATCATGAAAAGAATTCTAGGAAAACTCGAAAAATAGGAAAAATCGGAGATTTTCGCGTCACTACCATGTAGCTGCATGAGTCTATTCGTGCTTCCGCATGGTGAATCTACCGGGAATTTGCTGAATTGATGCGGCCGCACCATGCTACCAGAACATTGCCTGCTCTACTCTCGGGTGCGGCACTGTGCGGCCGTATAAGCCGTATGTGCGGCCGCACAGGTCTTTATTAGCTTTTTTTTCTCTTTTCTTTCGGCCTTTCTTCTTTGATTTCTTGACATTTTGGCCCAGAGCTCCCAAAATTCTTGTATAACACGCACAAAATTCATTCTTTTGAGTTCTTTTCATTTTTCCTATAACAATTAAGTAAACCAAACATAATTAATCATTTTAATATAAAAAACACATAATAAACCACTAATATGGAGAAATTAAACAACCTAATAAAATACCTGTTGATGCCAAATTTTATCTTCGACTCAACAAACGATATTTATATTTGCGGGAACTTGTGTTCAAATAGAAATGCGCAATAAATGCAAATTAAGGTAATGAATGTTTGTAAACTTCTGAAATAAATGGAAAACTATAAATGTGTAGAGACAAAAGCGATTGGGCTTTTTTTTTTTTTTTGGTCTCCTCCCTTTTTCCACCTTTGCATGCCTCTATTTATAGTGTATATTTGCTTATTTGTATGGGAATAATGATTACATGCATTTAATGCTGGACCCACAGGGATGACATACATGTCAAATCGGCTGAGATTAATTTTTTACTTTTTGACTAATGGTTACTTAAGCATGCATGGAGCAGGTGACCATCGCTTTGCATTTAATGCTAGCATCTCATCAGTCGTATGTGATAAGATTTCCCACGTGGGTTCCCATACTGCTCAGCCTGCCATCTCGTTTGGTCGCGGTGCTATGTCGGGTCGCCGCATGGGTGCCCCTGGTCGCTGAATTAGGTCTCCAGGTTCTCTGGTCGTTAGATCATCATGACGTTTGGTTAGGTGAGGCGCTTGAGGCCTACATCCAAGATCCCGTACCTGTTGACCTTTGTTGACCTTCGACCCTCGCTGATTTTTGCGGCCTGGTGACTACGATACCTATCAAAGGGATACAATCAAAAGTCAAACATTTAGTTCCGATAATAAATATTGTCATTTTGAGTTGATAAATTATATACATAGATATAATGCAACTATTAGTAGTCGTAGCTCTTTTAAAAATAAAATAACATAGTTTTTAATTTTTTTTTCTTTCTACTATTAGGGAAAGAAGTTTTTTCTTTTTCTTTTTTTTTTTTTAAAGTGCAATAATAGTGTATTAGTAAATAATGTTGGGTTATTTGGCAGCACAGAAGGAATTCAACAACGAGGATTTTGATCTTTTCCTGGTCCTACTATGGAAATGTTGGAAGGAAAGGAATTTATGGTCTTTTGAGAAAAAGATCCTCAACAACAACTAAGTAGTGCAGCGAGTTATCTTGTAGAATATCAGTGGACAGATGATCCTATTGTCGTCATACCTTCTGAGGATAAGCGCCTCTCTCAATGCAAACATAAATGGGAAAAGTCAACCTCTAGTTCTTTAAAAATGAATGTTGATGTATCAGTTAAAGAACACGCCTCTTATTTTGCCATTGGAGTGGTGGTTCGTAATCATAAGGGCGAGTTTGTTTTTGGGCTTATTCGAGTTTGTTATGGAAATTTGGGCCCTTTCATTATTGAATGTATGACGGTCCTTCTTGGACTACAAGTTGCCATAGAGGAAGGTTTTTCCATTTCTACTCTTGAGACTGACTCTTCACTGGTGGCTGATGCAATTTACAATCCTAATACTAGAGGTGATGAGGGAGTTGTAATCCAAAAAATTCACAACTTAACGCTCGTGTATTCCCTTCCCCTATATAAGTGGATTAGCTGGAAGGCTAATCGTGTTGCTCATCTTTTTGCCAGATTTGGTTTTGAAATGTGTTTCTCTTTTATGTGGAGAGAACACCCCTTGACTTTATTGTCTCATGTTTGCTTGATGATATGCAATGAAATCGTAATATAATGTTTTATTTTCAAAAAAAAAAAATGTTGGCTTACTTTTCCTTTGAGTTGATAAATACGGAGTAGGTAAATAGGTGCGATTTCTCCTTGCCAATACAGTACAATAGATTTTTTCTTTTTTTTTTTTTTGGTTAATTGACACTAAACATTCCTACATTTGATATGATTTGCACAAAACATCTCTACCTATGAATTTTTTTTGCATTTTTCTCTCAAAACATCAAATTTCCTTATGCAAAACATCCTTGTCATTTGCTTTTACGGCTAACTAGCGAGTGGCGGCTGCAGAATTAAAAAAAAAAAAATGGTTAGTGGGTATTTTGGTCAACCTATGAAATTCATGTGTATTGGTTTGCAAAATTGTAGTTTTTAGTCGTCAATTTCTAGTTTCCAAGTTCAACAAAAATTATAGATTATTTTTTTTTTTGAATGGACAAAGTATAGACAATTTGATTTTCAAATTTTCAAATAAAATGAAAAAAGTACTAAAATTGATCTATTAATGATGTGGCTAAAAAAAAAGAAAAGTACTCACGGATTATAGCATTAAGGGTGCGAAAGAAATGTAACTCACTTTGGGCTGTTTTCTTCAATATGCCTCAACCTTGGACAACGCATGCAAGCCTGGTTCTTGATGATTTTCTTAGTTTAATTTAAGGAAACTATAGTTTGGCAATGGGTAAATCTCACAAAAGGTCCGCAACCTTTGCACTTAAAATCGCCTGGGTCCTTAACCTTTTTTTAGCACGTTGGGCCTTCTACCTTTCATAAATACACGCCACAGGTCCCTACTGACGAAATCCATCAAAAATTCCGTTAAGTAATTGATAAAATTACGTTTATATCCTTATCCTTTAAATTAAAACAACAAAAATTCAAAAATGAAAAATCTATATAAAAAAAAAGGAAAAAGAAAAAAAAACTAACAGCGAAGGGAGGGAGACTCCCTTCCCCCCAACTTCCATTTCCAGCAGAAAAATGAAGGGGGTATTCTCTCCATTTTTCCGCCGGAAAAGGCAAATGAAGGGCCCCAACTGCCATTTCTGGCAGTCACTATAGGAAATGGCAATTGGGGGGAGACTTCCTCCCTTCGTCTGCCTTTTCAGGTAGGAAAATGGGAAGACCCCCCCCAACCGCCATTTCCGGCACTACTCTCCCCCCTTCATTTGCCTTTTAAGGTATCAATTTTTCTTTTTTTTCTTTTTCCTTTTTTGTTTTTATATATTTTTTTATTTTTGAATTCTTTTTTTTTAATTTAAATGATAAGGGGTATAAAAGTAATTTTATCAATTGCATAACAGAATTTTGGATAGATTCCCTCAGTAGGGACCTGTGACGTGTATTTATTAAAAGGTTGAGGATTCAACGCGTTAAAAAAAGGGGCTACGGGCCCAGGCGATTTTAAGTACAAAGGTTGGAGAGCTTTTGTGAAATTTACCCTTCGCCAATATATATGGGTTAATTTTACAAATCGTTTTCAACTTTTGAGTTAAGAATCTATTGGCTTCCCAATATTTTTTTCGACCTCCTGGATCCCCAACATTTTAGAAATTTACTCGATATGTCTTTTTTGCCACTATTCCGTTTATTTTTCAAAAAAATACCGTTGTACCAATTAAATTTTTAATTTTAAAAACAAAATATTAAAAAATAATAGAAAATTTACCCTCCCCTCCACTCCTAAGAATTGCCGCGGAAAGCAGTAGCACGCCAAAATTTTGGGACCTCCCAAAAAAATGCTGCAAGAACTGCTATTATTTCTAACAACATTTTTGTTGTCAGAAACTGCAGCAACAATTGGAGGGTGAATCCCCCAAAAAATGCTGTCGAAAACAGTAGCATAAGGCAGTAAATGGGGGAATTCACCTCCCAAAAATATTGCCATTTCTAGTAGTGCTGCTGGAAATGTGGGGATTCATCCCTATATTGGCCGTCGAAAACGACAGCATTTTACCACTGTTTCAGACGGAAATTCTCGGGGGGGAGTAGGTTTTTTGTTTTTGTTTCTTTGGGGTTTTTTTTATTTATTTTATTATTTTTAAATATTTTATTTTTAAAATTAAATATATAAGGAGTACAACAATTATTTTTTTGAAAAATTGACGGAATAGCGGCAAAAAGAATCTATCGCGCAAAGTTATGAAAGTTGGGGATTCAAGAGGTCGAAAAAAATGTTCGAGACCCAGCCAATTTTTAACTCAAAGACAAAGGTTGGGGCGTATTAATTGATTTTATAGAATCAAAACACCCCTTAAAATTAGTGAAACCATTAGTCAACCTTAAAAGTTAACAAGGATGCCTTACGCAATGAAATGTTGCTTTGAGGGCAAGAATGTTAAAAATTGATAGGTAGGAACATTTTACACCAAACCATGCCAAAGGAAGGAATGTTTAATGACAACTGCCCCAAACTTTATTTAATGAGGTGAAAATCAACTCAAAGTTTGAGATTATTTATCTTATCACTTCAGATTGTAAAGTGGAGTCCGGCTACAAAACTAGATGTTATGAGTTTGCTTTTGTTAGATTCGTACCACATGAGGGTAAGACTATTTTTAGGGAGGCTTATCTATCATCTTAGAAAAATTCTTTAAAGTGACTCCACCTCATTTTATATAGGTAAATTATTTAACGAGGTGGAGTCTCAATCTCTCATTAGACGTTTGGCCAGATTATACTGCTAAACACCAATTGTAGGAAATTATTAGGAGAATAATTTTATTTAAACAAAAGAAATGACAAAGAGTTTAACAAAATAGACATGTGACCTATATGATTGACATTGATTTAAAAGTGATGTGATGTTTTTAAAAACAGGATCCTACTATGTGTCAATTTTATTTAACTTTATGTATTCTCTTTTGTTCAAATAGCATAACTCTTATTAGGAAGCCACATGTAGTGGAACACACGTATGTGGGTTCTCAATGATCTCCTACTATATAGACGTTTGACCGCATAAATCCAGTCTAGTGAGAGATCATTTTTATAATGAGGTGAAATTTTCTCTTTGTCATCATCTTGTGATACCGTACCTTTCTTGGGAAAAAGTCTAGTACTTTAGGAGTACTGAGCACTCGGTCCTCCTGACCAATCAGAAACTCATATGTGAGATTCAGGGCCCAAATTAAATAATAAATTGGGCCCATTGAATCTACATTCAGATAGCTAATTGGTCAAGAGTACTGAGTTCAGTACTCTATAGAGTACTAGATTTTTTTCCAGCTTTCTGCATGTAGCGCTACAACGGGCATGTAGCGCTACAACGGAGGAGCAAAAGTTACGGTCTCGTATGAGGCTTGCGAATTGGTTTCCTACGTTCCTTCATTGGAGGGGTGGATGAATCCATACCACCATTTGGATTTTGGACAATTTGTATGTTTGACCAATTTTGATCTAGAGCTACCACATAGCTCCATTATATAGTCACTTGATATATATTATAAATGAACTTACGTGTGGGTTTATGGACTTACATGTGAGATTGTGTCCATGTGGATAAAATTAGTGAGACCGTTGATGTAATTGGTTTAATTAATTTTTATTTAAAAGTAGAATGAGTTTGCAAACAGGAATTAATAATCAATTTAATACCATAAATTTAATAGGCTTGATCAAATCCAACTCAAAAGCAAATTTATATTTTTAATATCTGGAAAATGCAGAAATGCCCCAAGCCAACTAATCGCCGTCATTTAATTGACCTAATCCTCCTTTTCTTTTTTTTTTTTTTTTTGAATTCCAAAACACATTCTAGCGCATGCCTAATAATGAAAATATTCAAGTATTAGATACATAGATGAAGGTGTTATAGTGGGCTGTTATTATGACATTCGTTACAAAACCACACATATAGTACTTGAATATTGTTATGCCTAATAAATCTATTTGAATTATTACTATTTATTTGTAATCTTATTCTATCTAATGTAATTATATATTAACCCTAATTTTGACATCAAACACCAAACTCATATATATATATATATGACATATGTATACAACCTAAATTGATTGAGCCAACTACCCAACTCTCAAAAATCCAAACTTCATGAGGGTTATAGCAAGCATGTCTTCAATCTAAACCGTAGCTGTAATAATCAATCAAACCAGAAAAAGCGATTTGGATTAGATTGAAAAAGGGGAATTATGTCCCCCACTACATTAATTGATTCTCACACCACACTTTTCTATTCACCTAAATATCCTTAAATAAAGTTACTCAAATAACCTTCTTCTAAAACCCTTTTTTCCCTTCTCACACTACACTACAATTACAAGATTAAAATCCCCTTTTTTCTATTATGACCATGGATTTTCATTTTCTTCATCCTCATCAACTAGTAGGCATGGGCACCGAGTGCCACAGCGGTGGTGTCATCAACCACAAGGTTGTGAATAATCTAAGATCCGGCGGCTTCCATGATTATAAATTGGGATACCCATAAATTTAATCAAAGAAAAGTTTCTTTCTTTCTTTCTTTCCTTTTTTTTGAAAAAAAAAAAATTCAGAATAAATGAACATAGAATATCAACTATAGAATGTTAATATTTCCTCTTACAACTGCGAGTTTACACATATGGGTTATAAATAAAGAATCTCATTAACTGTCTATTGATTTCTTTTCATCATAATTAACGTTGAATTATAGGAATGCTTCCGGCGAGAAAATGTTGGAAAAGTTGGTGTGGGGACGAGGCTGCTCCATTAAAAATTAATTGAGTGGAAGAAATGCAGCAGAGGTTGGGATGTCATCAGATAATCAGACGAAAAGGGGTCTGGGGCAAACTGGCGATTGATTTCATTACTTTTTTTTTTTTTTTAACTTTTAAAATGTGGGTTAGAAATATAAATGTGTTGTCGTGTGATAATTAAAAACATAAATTGTTTGTGGTGGGAAAATTAGTTTTTGTGGTGGGAATACGATTCTCCATCTCAAAACACTTAACTGATTTAAATTAAAAATTTTACATAAACTGCTCAAGTGAACCTTGTCACCCCAAACTATAATACAGCTTTGCAAATAGTTTACTGATACTCCATTTGCCATCACAAAACCGTGGCAATGCTTTCATCAGCATCTTATTGTGACAAGTAGTGTTTAGTACACGTGCCAATATCTGAATTTCTCAAAACTGTTACCACAAAATTGAAAGTGAAATGACGTTCCACGAAGTTGGGTCACCGAAACTAGTCATTTTCTTGAATTTCGGTCGCTTTAATTTGTAGACGGTGAGAAATTAATTTTCAGTGTTTTAAAAGAAGCAAGGCATTAATTTAAGCCAAACATTTTTTTTAGATCTGATGATAGTGCGTGACAAAATAATCACCTAACAAAACCGAATTTGTGTGCAACATCACTACGAAGTAGGAACTTTTAAATTATTGCATTGTCATGCAAGTTGCCTAAGAAAAATCGACTTATTCAAATATATGAAAGGAAACCCATTGAAAGAATAGACAAAAATTTCCATTTTTCACGTCAAAAGATTACATTATCAGATGGGTGCAAGCACGTTGTTCCTATCCTTTCAAAATAATATTTAAATCCTTCATATATATCTTCAACTCCATCTCCATTATTGCACTTCTACTTCATTTTGATCTTATCTTTTACATTTCCTTTTTGTGTTTTACGAGGAAAAAAATGCCTCTTCCATTTTGTTTTTAAGAATCCATTCATCTGCTTATTTGGATAATTCAAATTACATCTCATGCATCATATCATTTGTTTGGTATTATAACAACACAAGACATTTGATGCTTCACATAATTTTTTCTCACTTAAAATGGAATAATTTATCTCCTATATTTGTTGTTTCGTGTTTGATCGATGCAAAGTTCGTTCCCTTAAAAAAATATCGTTTGGTAGGAGAATAGGGTTCGAATATAACATATTACCTGAAATTCTTTTTTTAATTTTAACTTATATATACACACAACACTCATGTGGCATCCTCACAATCACATTTCTCATTCATTTTCCTCCTTCATTTCTCTTATCAAATTTTCAAGAAAATAATTGTGCAGCTACAAAGAAAAGCACGATACGGAGGATGGTATTTCTTGCAAATTTATCACGTTCTTCCCCGGTAGCATCTTATATATCCAAGGTACTCTTTTTCTTTGACCAAAGAGCATTTACATCGATAACCTTAATTTGAGATTTTGTTTAATCTTACGAACAATATGTATATGTATATTTTTAAGTATGATAAAATTTTCGACCAACCGTTGAATTTCTGATTCCACCGCGACTGATGCACAATTCCCTCGTAGATTGGAGTTAAGTATCTGACGTATCAGGCTGCGTCTTCTCTATCAGAAACCAGCACGCCATCTAGTCACGGGTAATTTTTGTGAATGCCTAACATGAAATAACATTAAAATTTCCTTTAATTCAATGTGTCATACGATTTTCGGCCGGTACGCACGCAGTATCAGAGACGATGAATGTGTCGACTGGAACAATCTAGGTTTCGGTCTGAGGCCAACGGATTATATGTACGTCATGAAGTGTGGCAAAGACGATGAGTTCCAACAAGGCCAGATTAGTCGATATGGAAATATCGAAATGAGTCCTTCTGCTGGGGTCTTGAATTATGGGCAGGTGTGTTTTCTTGAATTTTCTTTCGTTAGTAACAAAAAAAGAAAAAAGAGATCTCAGTACTTTTTCGGCCTAGTAACAATGTAAAAATCTCGTCCGGTAGGGCTTGTTTGAAGGTATAAAAGCATATCGTAGGGAAGATGGTCGCCTGATTCTATTCCGGCCCCAACAAAATGCAATTCGAATGCAGATTGGTGCCGAAAGAATGTGTATGCCTTCGCCTTCCGTTGATCAATTCGTTGACGCTGTAAAGCAAACCGTAATCGCCAACAAACGCTGGGTAATGCTCTTTTCTCCCCATTATATATAGACACAAAAAAGAACACATTGTTGTTTGTCTGTTAATCTTTCTGTCTCCATCGTTATCTTTTTGGTCTGTTTGCTAATCATTCTGTCTCCATCGTTATCTTTTTCTCCATAACTTTATGGTCAGTTCCCACAACAAAAATGTCTACTGCTTGTATGCTATGCATGTGATTGAAATTTATCTGTGTCTAGAGAGTGTGCTTATAGTTGTTCCCTGGTATTCGGTCTCGACTTAGGGCAGATTCCGCCTCCCGGAAAAGGATCGCTTTACGTCCGGCCTCTACTCATGGGAAGTGGACCTGTACTGGGCTTGTCCCCTGCTTCTGAATACACTTTTCTTGTCTTTGCTTCCCCAGTTGGGAACTATTTTAAAGTCAATTCATTCTCCTTTTACTTTAATTCACTCTGTTTTGCCCTGTTTTCATTACAAGCAATCAATCTTATACCCTTGCAATGTTTCTCAACAGGAGGGTACAGCACCATTGAACCTATACGTTGACGACGAGTTCCATCGTGCCACACGAGGCGGGGCTGGAGGAGTCAAAAGCATCACTAACTACGCTCCGGTAGTACAACTTCTCCATCTGTTCAATGAAGGGGATATCTACCAGTTAATCTAACAAGTATTGAGTCGAAAACTTGTGTGCAGGTCTTGAAATCAATAAGCAGAGCGAAGAACAGAGGGTTCTCGGACGTCTTGTACCTAGATTCGGTGAATAAAAGAAACATCGAAGAGGTGTCTTCTTGTAATGTCTTCATTCTGAAGGTATTCGACTATTGGTAATGATACATTTTGTTCAATGCAACTCAGTGTTATATACAAATTCGTCGGATTTTACAGGGAAATGTTATCTCCACTCCGGCAACCAGTGGAACTATTCTTGAAGGTATCACTCGTAACAGTATCATGGATATTGCACATGATCTTGGTTACCAGGTAACGTTTTGTATACAAGGATTTGATTTTCCAAATTTTACCTAAGCTGATAGAAATGACTCGAACTGTGCCAGGTCGAGGAACGTCCCGTTCCAATCGAAGAATTACTCGAGGCTGACAAAGTTTTCTGCACAGGAACGGCTGTTGGCGTCGCGCCCGTAGGAAGTGTCACATACAAGGGTAGCAGGTAAATATGAGTTACAATAGCCATCAATAGAGTAGAAGAAATACGAAAGGGATTTCTTATTGTGCGTTGGTTTTTCGTCTATCACAGGATTGAGTACAAGATAAGCGCCGATAAACTTGTGTGTTCGCGTCTATATTCAAGACTCGTCGGGATCCTAAGAGGCGACATTGAGGACAAGAGAGAGTGGATTGTTGCATTCGATTGAATTCTTAGATTATAACACTATAACCCTTTCATCTTTGGTGCAATTAAAGTCGATATGGCGGTTATATACCCTTGTTTTCGCAAGGTTTTGAAGCAATTTAGCCAGTCACGCAATGGGTCGGTTTTAGAATTGTGGCCGTTGTCGTTGTGAGTATTCTTGATAGAGCGTGCGCTTGCTCTTATTATGTCGTGTTGTATATGTGACGAAAGCTATCCGTTTAATTGCCCACTTCTAGTACTTGGATCACTTGTACTCAGAAGGGGGACCAATTTAATTGATTAATCTCGTAAATGATTAGTTTTCATAAATAGCCCCAGTTATATTTCACGCATTGCTCAAATTTTTGATGGAATTTCGTTGAAACTTAAATAAAAGAGACGCCACTTTTTAATTATTTGTGGAATTCACTAGTAGTTAATTGTTTTCTTTTTCGAAACAAAAACACACTTAACAAGAGTACAAATGTCGTATAAATTCCTTATTGATAAATGAATCCAAATATACCATTTTATACAAAATAAAAATAAAAATTAATTGTTGATCACTGACGGTAAGATTTTCTTTTGTATTGGCCAAAAAGAGTATATTAGTATTTATTTATCAATTTGCAAAATTTTTTGCCATTGCTTTCTTTAATTTACTCAAACTTTACTGACAATTTTTGCAATGAAAAAAAGCAGTATTCCAATAAATAACCTTAAAAAAGTATTAGTACAATATTATAATCCTATTTCACTGTTATAAATTTTGATATTGCAGTTTTCCATTAATTTCACAAGGCGTGTGCATACAACATAGCAACTAGAATTTCTTGAAATGATTTAATGTCAACAGTTAACACCCTTACACTACTACAAAATTACACATAAAATTGAAAATACGCTTCGGTTTTTGGAAAAAACGACGCGTAAACAATACGCGGTGGCAAAATTGAAATAAACGCTGTCTTTAGCAAAGAACCGACGCCCCAGGTCGATTAGTAGAAGGGGCGTCGGTTGTTATCTTGCAACCGATGCCCCTTAATATATTAGGTGTACTGGGACCGACGCCCGTTCCTTTTATATCAACTACCCAGATTCGCAAAACCCCATTTGAAGTTTCTATTCAAAATTTGGTTTTGAACTTCAATCTTGCCGAAACCAAATTTCAGTCCTTAAAACCCATTTCAAGATTAACACGAGGCTCGTTTTCGGCCTTGAGTCACATTGCGAAAATTACTTCCACATATTTCGACCCCAAAATCCCTAGATCTCCACCCAAGCAATCCGGCGAGCGGCGGCAGCAGTAAGGTAGCTGGCGAAGTGCATTCGGTCTGACATCTTGGTAATTTCACTTGATTTTCCATCTTCTCACCCAAGCAATGGGTATACGTGTATACATTGTTTAGTAGTTTTTTATACATAAATTAATATTATTGCTTCGAACTAAAATGGTAATGAGAATACATAAGTAATTAGTAAGTGTTGAAATTTAAATAAAGGAAATGAATCAAATAATTTAAAAATTATTTGATTAAATTTATGATGTCAATAGAGTAGCGTAGAAAGATTGTGTCATGACCCGTAATACTTTAAGGAGGACAAATACTAATGTAATAGTTCTTTGATTAAATTTCAATATTATAAATGTGTCGAGAAGTTTTGGTCGACAAATGAAAAAATTAAAATTAAATAATGTAAATATTCTGTGGTTAAATTTGTGACGCAAATGAATATGTATAATTAATAAATATTGATGAACAAATAAATTTTTATAATAATGAAATAACGAAAAGCAATTTGATTAAGTGTGTGATGAGAATAAATACGTAATTAACAAGTATTGTTGGTCAAATAAATTAACGAAATCAAATAATGTGTCAATGCATTCGATAAGCAAAAAAAAAAGTTAACCGCTTTCAATATTTGGACATAGGTCGTGAGATATATATGGATCGGAGTTAGATGTATGGGAGACATACCACACTAGAATATTTGGAAGGGGTTGAAGAATTTATAAAATTTGCTGAGGATAATAGAAAAAGAAAACGAGCAGAACTGATAGTATGTCCCTACCGCGATTGTAAGAATCTGAAAAAATATCATAGCTATATGGAAGTGAAGCACCATTTGATTAAGCGTGGTTTTAACAAAGGTTATACGTGGTGGTTTTGGCATGGTGAGAATTTACTTTCTATGACTAGTACTGATATCAATGAGAATGCTCAGGAGGAGAACATAGTAAACATGAGTTATGAAATTAATTTGGCCAAAGAATATAATGATGATGTTCAGAACTACCAGATTGATGAAATTATGCGTGACATAGAAGATGATTTCACTGAGACTACGCACATTTTTGACAGCTTGTTCCTCGATTCCGAAAAGCCATTTTTTCCTAGATGTAATAAGTTTACAAAGTTGTCTGTTTTGTTTAAATTGCATAATTTGAAAGCAAAGAATGTGTGGAGTGATAGGAGTTTCATAGGGTTGTTGGAACTTCTAAAAGACATGTTTCCAGAGGATAATGAGCTTCCTTGCTTGACCTACGGGACAAAGAAATTGTTGTCCCCTTTGGGTATTGAGATTGAGCGGATACACACATGTCCAAATGATTGTATCTTGTATCGGCATGAGTACAAGACATATGCATATAAACTATAAAGATTGGAAAGCAGTTGAGACATCCATTAAGGATCTCATATGGGAAAACATCAAGGTATTGAATGGGTTTACATGGTTCAATTTGATACCCATAATGAGTGATCTTATCAATAACGTTGTTCAATATTCTTCTCTTGCAAAAAATATTCAATCTTGAGAATGATGATTTGAAGCGTGCCACATTGAGTGAAACTAGGAAGAGATTGAAAGACTTCAAGAATAAGTTGGTGCGAAAGTTCATCAATGAGAAGCACCTTACGTATGATTCTCTTTGTAATCTCTATAAAGTAATCATTTCGCCAGATCAGCGGGAGCAGTTCGTGCAAGATCGTACCACTCCGGAGTTCTTGGTACCCTCTAAAGCAAACTTTATATTACTATCTCAACATCGGGTAGAAAACTAAAGTAGTTGGTAAATTAACTTTCAGAAGAAAAGTAGGAAGACGAGGCAGAGTCAAGCGCAAAATGGGCATACTCACTTTTTAGGCTCCCCTGATTATACTCATAGGAGGGCGGAGTGGGCCGTTGCAGACCCCATATCTTCCTCCTCATCCTGTGGGTCAGTTAGTCGACCCTTCAGATAGATGATCGCAGTCTAGACTGGGCTCGAGCAAGGTACCAGAAAGGTCTCGATGGAAATGATCACATGCCAAACGATAAAATCAAGGCGGTTGTTGAGAAAATTGTAAGTATACATTAATAATAAATTTTCTCTTTACTTAATTTACTTGCCCTTTATTCACTTGTATAATATTTGCGTTTCAATTTTGCAACAGAAACAATTGTATGAGGAGGCTAGCCAAGGGATGTTTGTCCCAAAGAGATAGCGGGATATAATAACAGTGACACTTGACAAAGAAGAGCTCTTCCGATCTGTCGAGTGAGGGACTACAATGGATACGTCAGTATGAGGGACGTTTATAGACACCCTAACGAGACTAGGAGATGAGTGAGTGGGGTCGTGTCATTGGAGGATCTTCGACAGGTCATCATAGAGGAGGTGGAGGCTAGCATCACTGAGAGGGTAAGGAAAGAGACCATGACCCAGATGCAGGCTTAGTTCGATATGATGCAATCGCAGATGGCCTCTATCTTCCAACGCTATGGCATGGAAGCCCCCTCGTAGTTTCACAACATAGAAATACCTACTGTGGCGAGTCCTTTAATCAGACCAACGACTCGTAGTAGCAGCCAGTCGGCTGATCCCCTGCCAGATCTTGACATTCAGGTATTTATAGTGTTTCGTTATGATGATATTGAATGCATTGAATTCATTCCAATACTTATAGCTAACGTTAATTTGATCGTTTATATTGAATATCCAAAGAAACCGACCCCATGTCGTCTCACCCTTAATTGCGACGACGTTACCAGAATTGTGGCTGTGAGCATAGTTTACCTTTTTGAAGCTACTACGGTGGTGCATGGTGCACAGTTATTGGCCGGTTATTACAAAGTCTTAATTGACAATGTATATGAAGATGCGGGGAAATTATCTTCTTCTAGTGCCAAATTCATTCGGCCAGCAGTTGGTGGATGTAGATGAAGGTGGTTATGCTCAGTGGCCCGCACATTTAGTGATGTTAGG